>JAUKWC010006110.1:0-20471 GCA_032356245.1 Endocladia muricata | reverse complement strand
GGCAGCGCCTTCGCCCGCGCCTGGTACAAGCTGACCCATCGCGACATGGGCCCGAAGGAGCGTTACCTCGGCCCCGACGTGCCGGCGGTGAGCCTGCCGTGGCAGGATCCGATTCCCCCGCTCGATCACCCGCTCGTGAGCGAGACCGACGTCGACGACCTGAAGCGCCGGATACTCGAGGCCGACCTGGCCGTCCCGGCACTGGTCGCCGCCGCCTGGGCCTCCGCATCGACCTACCGCGACAGTGACAAGCGTGGTGGCGCGAACGGTGCGCGCGTCCGCCTCGCGCCGCAGAAGGACTGGGCCGTGAACGACCCGGCACGCCTGGCCGGGACGCTCGCCGGACTCGAGCGCGTCCGCGCCGACTTCGACGGCGCGCAGTCGGACGGCAAGCGGATCTCGATGGCCGACCTGATCGTGCTCGGAGGCGTCGCCGCCGTGGAGAAGGCGGCGGCCGACGCGGGAGTCGAGGTGACCGTCCCGTTCGTGCCGGGCCGGATGGACGCGACGGCGGCGCTGACCGACGGGGAAAGCTTCGAGTGGCTCCGGCCCGTCGTCGACGGGTTCCGGAACTACCACGACGACGCGGTCCACTTCGGCGTGCCGGACGAGCACCTCTTCCTCGACAGGGCGGCGCTGCTCACGCTGAGCGCGCCCGAGTGGACGGCGCTGACCGGGGGTCTGCGAGCCATCGGCATCAACCACGACGGTTCGAGCCACGGCGCGTTCACCGACCGCCCCGGTGTCCTCACGAACGACTTCTTCCGTGTCCTGACCTCGATGGACTACACGTGGGCGCCGCAGGATGCACGCGAGGCGGTGTTCGACATCGCCGATCGCGCGACGGGGAATGTCCGGTTCACCGCGACCCGCTGCGATCTGGTGTTCGGCTCGAACTCGGAATTGCGCCACACGGCCGAGGTCTACGCCGCCGACGACGGTCACGATCGGCTGGTCGGGGACTTCGTCGCGGCCTGGCACAAGGTGATGATGCTCGATCGCCACGACGTGCCGGCGGCGCGCGCCGAGGCCATGTCGGACTGCTGAACGAGGCGCCGGGCGCGGGCTCGCGACAGCCGCCGCCCGGCCCTCAGGCTCGCCGACGAGGGCGGTGCATGTCCCGTTGCTGCACCAGGAAGGCCGTGATGTCGGCCGCCGGTTGCGGGCGGCTGATCAGATAGCCCTGAACCTCGTCGCAGCCGAAGCCCGACAGGATGTCGAGTTCCTCTTCGGTCTCCACCCCCTCGCCGACGACCCGCAGGTTCAGGGCGTGCGACATCGTGATGATCGACTCGACCACCGCCCGGTTGCGTCCGCTCGCGCTCATCGCGGTGATGAAGGAGCGATCGATCTTGAGCGTGTCGAGCGGCAGGTCCGCCAGTAGCGCAAGCGAGGTGGAACCCGTCCCGAAATCGTCCAGCGAGATCGCGATACCGGCGTCCCGGAACTGCTGCAGGACGACACGGGCCTGTACCGGACGATCGAGCACCGACGTCTCGGTGAGCTCGATCTCGAGCTGACTGCCCGGCACGCCCGCGCGTTCGAGCGCCGCGAGCGTCCCGGACACCAGCGTCTCGTCACGCAGCTGAACGGGCGAGACGTTGACCGACACACGCAGTTCGTCGAACCCCATCGTCCGCCACAGGCGGATCTGCTCGAGTGTCCGCTCCAGCACGAAACGGGAGAGTTCGTCTATCAGGCCGTTCGCCTCCGCCACCGCCACGAATTCTCCCGGAGACACGAACCCCCGGATCGGGTGTCGCCACCGAAGGAGCGCTTCCAGTCCGACGATCCGGTGCCGCGCCAGATCGAACTTGGGCTGGAACCAGATCTCCAGCTCACCGCGTTCGAGTGCGTCGTACAGGTCGGACTCCAGACGAATGCGGTCGTGCGCCTCGCCCTCGAGCGCGACGGACGCGAACTCGTACGCGACCTTGTCCGGTATCGCGGCCGCCTGAAGACGCGCCTTGCCGGCGTGTCCGAACAGGATGGCCGGCTGATCGTCCTCCGCTCCGGAGAGCGCGATGCCGATGTTCGCCCCCACGTGCACCTTCTCCTCCCCGACGAGAAACGGCGGCGAGAGCAGCTTCTTCAGACACGTGACGACGAACATCGCGTCGGCGGCGTCGGCGGTTCCGGCGAGAAGGAGACCGTACTCGTTCGACATGATGCGGAAGAGACCGTGCCCGGACGTCGGTTCCGGGACCACCCGTGTCGAGCGCAGACCCTCCCGCACGCGTTCGACGAACTCGACCACCAGACTGTCGCCCGTCGCGTGCCCGAAGCTCGACACGACGCGTTCCAGGCCTCGCAGCTCGAGCGATATCACGGTGATCGACGTACCGGCCCGCTTCGCCCGGACGAGCTCCGCCTCGACGCGCTCCAGGAAGAGCGCGCGAAGCGGCATCTCCGTCAACGGGTCGAACTTGCAGTGCGACTCGAACGCGCGCTCGCGGTCCGCGAGACGCGTCTCCAGGTCGATCACCTTCGCCGCCATCAGGTCCTCGTTCGACGCCTGCATCGCCGGCGCGACCTCCGGGACGTCCGACGCGTCGGCATCGGTGTCGCGACCGCTGATCTCGACCCGATTGCGCCCCCCCTGCTTCGCGACGTAGAGCGCCTGGTCGGCCGCGTCGACCAGTGCCCCGCCATCCACGACCTCGTCGTGAAGTTCGGCTACACCGAAACTCGACGACAGCTCCGGCACCACCAGACGGTCGTCCCGCGCGAGCGCCATGACGCCGATGCGGACCCGTTCGGCCACCGTCGCGGCACCGTTCGCGTCGAGTCCGGGCAGGACCATGACGAACTCCTCCCCGCCGTAGCGTCCGATCGTGTCCTCCTCCCGGCAGACCGTCTTCAGGGTCTCCGCCACGGATCGGATGACCTCGTCGCCCACCGCATGCCCGTAGGTGTCGTTGACGCGCTTGAAGTGATCGATGTCGCTCATGATGCAGGACAGCGCCGTGTCCTCCTCTCGGGCACGCTCGACGTCCATCGCGAGCCGCTCCATCAGGGAGCGGCGGTTGGAGATGCCCGTCAGCGGATCGGTCGTGGCCAGGATCTCGAGCTCCCGATTCTTCGCGCTGATGGATTCCTTCGCGAGCTGCACTTCGCGAAGCGCCTCCGAGAGGTCGTGGTTGCGCCGCTCGATCGGCGTGAGGTCGTCGAGCGTCAGCAGCACCCCCCGCGCCTCGCCCTCGGTGCCGACCACCGAGCAGCTCACGGAGAACAGGTACTCCTCTCCGTCCGCCTTCTTCAGGCGCATCGGCACGTCCGAGACGGCATGCCCGCCCTGCAGGGTCGCCGCCCACGGCGGCTGCCGCTCGCCGCCTCCCGTCCACGGCCAGCTCTCCAGAGTCGACCCGGTGAGTTCCCGTATCGGCCTTCCGACCATCTTCGCGGCGCTGCGGTTCGCCACGACGATGCGCAGGCGCTCGTCCAGGATCACGACCCCGGCGCTGAACAGGTCGAACGCGGTCTCGACGCGACTCGGCACCACGCGGGCCGGATCGAGCTGCGTCAGGGCCTTGCCGAGAAAGAGTGCCAGGCTCGCGAAGGAGACCAGGCCGACGAACGCGAACCACTGGACGCGTCGGGTGAAGGGCTCGTCGGGCGAGAACACCACGTTGACTTCGCCCCAGGGCGCCTGTCCGTCCAGGATCGGCAGGGTCACGTGCGTCAGCGACGAGAGGACACCGGCGTCGTCGAGCGAGCGGAGCTCGCCGTGTCGTGCCACCACGGAACCGCCGACTCGCACGAGCGAGGCGGCACTCACGTTCGCGTTGCGCGTGACGAAGCTCGCCACCGCGTGATCGACCGCACGGTCGTCCCCGATGCTCGCGACCATCGACAGCTGCATCGCCAGCGACTCGGTCACCGTCGCGCGAGCCTGGTGCAGGTTCGCGCGAGCGTCGCCGCCGATGTCGAGCATGTCGGCGGTGAACACGACCCCGAACAGCAGGATGACCTGACACAGCGCGAGTTGCGCCGGGCGTATCACCGTCGGGGATACCGACGGCATCAGGGCGCGCAGTCGTTCGCGCATGGTGTGCGGCTCAGCCATTGGACACGCGGCTCTCGACCGGGGCGTTCGTCCGCCCGTGCAGGCCGTCGGGTTCGTCGTCGTCATCGGTATCGCTTGCGGAAGCCCCCCCCGTCAGCACCGGCATGGGATCGACCGAACGCCAGAGAGAGACCGTGGAGAACGCGGTGGCGAGCAGGATGCGGGACCCGAGCAACCAGGCGGCGAAACCGATGCTGACCGTGATGCCGCCGAAGGCGACGACGAGGTTCACGCGCTGCTCGGCGCTCGCCTCCCGATCCTCGATCTCGTCGAACGAGTCGCGAACCCGTTCCATCAGATCCACCAGAACCTGCGATGCGGACGGCGAGTCGCCCGGGGCGACGTCCGACAGGCTCGCCCCGATCCGGACGTCACCGGTGCGCAGGAACAGGTCCATGACGACCGGCGGCACCTGAAGAAAGGGCTCGGGCGCCACGGGGAAGCGGGTCGCCATGTCGAGCTGCCCGCCGACACGCGCGGGCTCGGTGTCGACGATGCGCGGTTCGACGATTCGGACGTCGGCTCGCGGCTCCTTCTTCGGCGTCTTCCCGGACTCCTTCTCCACCACCGCCGTGGTCGGCTCCTGCGAGGGTTCGGGTGCCGACGACGAGCCGGACGACTCCGGCAGGAAGACGGTCGGGATGGCGGCGGCGAGTGCCGGCACAGGATCGGACGCCGGCTCCACGCTCACTATCAGGCGGCCGATCGATATCAGGTTCCCGGTGTCTCTGACGAGCACGGTGAACCGATGGGTTCCCGCCGCCAGCCCGTCCGTCTCGAGCCTGCCGTCGGAAAGCACCGTCACACCCTCCGCCTTCACGCTGTCGCCGGCGAACGCGAGTTCGTCATCGCGATCCGGATCGGCCGCCGCAAGGCGACCGAGTTCCCCGGAGTAGCCTTCCTCGACAGTGAAGAAATTGCTCATGAACCGGGGAGCTTCGTTGACGTCGGTCACCGTGATGACGAGCGATACGCGACGCGCCGCGCCACCCTCGTCCCTCAACACGATGACCACGTCGTGCCGGTTGTCGCCACCGGCGTCTCGAGGAGACTCGAAATCGAACGCGGAGACGGGGCGAAGGACGCCGCTCGACCCGTCGATGGCGAACAGGGCGGCGTCCCGGCCGGCAAGCGAGAAGCCGAAGGCGTCTCCCTCGACGTCCATCGCGACCACTCGACCCGCCACCTCGGCATTCTCGGGGAGTTCGAGGACTCCGTCGGCCGCTTCGGCCGCGTCGATCACGCCGGGTGTCGTCGCCGAGCCTCCGTCACCCGTACTCGACGCGAGTCTCGGGGCATCGTCGACCGATGCGACATCGATCGATACACGAGCGGAGACGGTGTTTCCGGCGCCGTCGACGGCGGTGTAGTCGAAGTGATCGGCGCCGTGACGGTTCGCGTCGGGCCAGTACTCGAGCAAGCCGTCGACGGTCTCGGTCAAGACTCCGTGCTCGGGCTGCGTGAACGAGACCAGCGTCAGTTCACGCGCTTCGGGATCCACGTCGTTGGCGAGCAGCTCGAGCGCCGGATCGATGATCCGGACGGTGTCCTCGCGAGCGTCGAGACGATCGGGCACGGCCACGGGCGCCTCGTCGACATCCATGATCGACAGCGTGAGTGTCTGGGTATCGATCAGGGCCCCGTCACTGACGGATACCTCGACCTCGTGGAGGTTCTTCGTCTCGCGGTCCGGCGGGTCGATGAACGACAGCACACCGGAGTCTGCATCGATCGCGAAGGCGGCCCGGTCCGCGCCGCCGCTCACGCTGTAGACGGGTGCCGGGCCAGTATCGGCGTCGCTCGACGTGACCGTGGTCACCGCCGTCTGATTCTCCTCGACCGAGATCGTGGCGGTGTCGCCGCCCCCATCGCTGGTGATGATCGGCGCGTTGTCGTTCAGATCGGCAATCGTGACCGTCAGCCGTTGCCGATCGGTCGCCTCGCCGTCGCTGACGGTAACCTCGACCTGATAGACGTCCTTCGCCTCACGATCGGGTGCGGTGGCGAAAGTAAGCTCGCCGGTCCCCGCGTCGATCGTGAAGGCTGCCCGATCCGCTCCGCCGCTCACGCTGTAGACAGGCGCGGGACCGGTATCCTCGTCGCTCGACGTGACCGTGGTCACGGCCGTCTGATTCTCGTCGACCGAGACCGACGCGGTATCACCTCCGCCATCGCTGGTGATGATCGGCGCGTTGTCGTTCACGTCGTCGATCGTGACGGTCAGCCGTTGACTGTCCGTCGCCACGCCGTCGCTGACGGTGACTTCGATCTGATAGACGTCCTTTGTCTCCCGGTCGGGTGCAGTGACAAAGGTGAGCTCTCCGGTGCCCGCGTCGATCGTGAAGTCGGCCTGGTCCGTCCCACCGCTCACGCTGTAAACGAGTGCCGGACCGGTATCGGCGTCGCTCGAGACGACCGTGGTCACCGCCGTCTGATTCTCGTCGACCGAGACCGCCGCCGTGTCCCCACCACCGTCGCTCGTGATGATCGGCGCATTGTCGTTCAGGTCGTCGATCGTGATCGTCAGCAGTTGACGGTCCGTCGCCACGCCGTCGCTGACGGCGACCTCGACCGTATAGCTATCCTTCGTCTCTCGATCCGGGGCGGCAGCAAAGGTGAGTTCGCCGGTGCCCGCGTCGATCGTGAAGGCCGCCTGATCCACTCCACCGCTCACGCTGTAGACGGGTGCCGGGCCTGTATCCTCGTCGCTCGACGTGACCGTGGTCACCGCCGTCCGATTCTCCTCGACCGAGATCGACGCGGTGTCGCCACCGCCATCGCTGGTGATCACCGGGGCGTTGTCGTTCAGATCGGCGATCGTGATCGACAACGTCTGGCGGTCGGTCGAGACGCCGTCGCTGACGGTGACCTCGACCTCGTAGGCATCCTTCGTCTCCCGGTCCGGAGCGGTGACGAAGACGAGTTCACCGGTGCTCGTGTCGATCGCGAAGGCGGCCCGATCCGGTCCACCGCTCACGCTGTAGACGGGTGCCGGGCCGGTGTCCGCGTCGCTCGACGTGACCGTGGTCACCGCCGTACGATTCTCCTCGACCGGAATCGTGGCGGTGTCGCCGCCCCCGTCACTGGTGATGATCGGCGCGTTGTCGTTCAGATCGCCGACCGTGACGGCCAGCAGCTGACGGTCCGTCGCCACGTCGTCGCTGACGGCGACCTCGACCGTATAGCTATCCCTTGTCTCCCGGTCCGGGGCAGCAACGAAGGTGAGTACGCCGGTACCCGCATCGATCGCGAAGGCGGCCCGATCCGCTCCACCGCTCACGCTGTAGACAGGCGCCGGACCGGTATCCTCGTCGCTCGACGTGACCGTGGTCACCGCCGTCCGGTTCTCGTCGATCGATATCGCGGCGGTGTCGCCGCCGCCATCGCTCGTGATGATCGGAGGATTGTCGTTCACGTCGTCGATCGTGACCGTCAGCAATTGCCGATCGGTTGCCACGCCGTCGCTGACGGTGACTTCGACCTGATAGACGCCCTTCGCTTCTCGATCGGATGCGGTGACGAAGGTGAGCTCTCCGGTGTTCGCGTCGATCGTGAAGTCGGCCTGGTCCGTCCCACCGCTCACGCTGTAGACGGGTGCCGGACCGGTATCGGCGTCGCTCGAGACGACCGTGGTCACCGCCATCTGATTCTCGTCGACCGAGACCGCCGCGGTGTCGCCACCGCCATCGCTGATGATGATCGGTACGTTGTCGTTCACGTCGTCAATCGTGATCGTCAGCAGTTGATGATCCGTCGCCACGCCGTCGCTGACGGCGACCTCGACCGTATAGCTATCCCTTGTCTCCCGGTCCGGGGCGGCAACGAAGGTGAGTACACCGGTACCCGCATCGATCGCGAAGGCGGCCCGATCCGCTCCACCGCTCACGCTGTAGACGGGCGCCGGACCGGTATCCTCGTCGCTCGACGTGACCGTGGTCACGGCTGTCCGGTTCTCGTCGACCGAGACCGCCGCCGTGTCCCCGCCACCGTCGCTCGTGATGATCGGCGCATTGTCGTTCACGTCGTCGATCGTGATCGACAACGTCTGGCGGTCGATCGAGTCACCGTCGCTGACGCTGACTTCAACCTGATAGCGGTCCTTCGTCGCCTGTTCGGGGGCGATGACGAAGACAAGTTCACCCGTGCTCGCATCGATCGTGAAGGCCGCCTGATCGGCGCCGCCACTCACGCTGTACGCCAGTGTCGGGTCGGCATCCGCGTCGCTTGCCTCCACCGTCGTCGCCGCCGTCTGATTCTCCTCGACCGAGATCGACGCGGTGTCGCCACCGCCATCGCTGGTGATGACCGGGGCGTTGTCGTTCAGGTCGCCGATCGTGATCGTCAGCAGTTGACGGTCCGTCGCCACGCCGTCGCTGACGGCGACTTCGACCTGATAGATATCTCTTGTCTCTCGATCGGGTGCGGTAACGAAAGTGAGCACGCCTGTACTCGCATCGATCGCGAAGGCGTCCCGATCCGTTCCACCGCTCACGCTGTAGACGGGTGCCGGGCCGGTGTCCTCGTCGCTCGACGTGACCGTGGTCACCGCCGTCCGATTCTCCTCGACCGAAATCGTGGCGGTGTCGCCGCCGCCGTCACTGGTGATGACGGGTGCGTTGTCGTTCAGGTCGTCGACCGTGACGGTCAGCAGCTGACGGTCCGTCGCCACGCCATCGCTGACGGTGACCTCGACCTGATAGACGTCCTTCGCCTCCCGGTCGGGCGCGGTGACGAAGGTGAGCTCGCCGGTGTTCGCATCGATCGTGAAGGCGGTCTGGTCCACCCCACCGCTCACGCTGTAGACGGGTGCCGGGCCGGTGTCCGCGTCGCTCGACGTGACCGTGGTCACCACCGTCCGGTTCTCGTCGACCGAGACCGACGCGGTGGCGCCGGCATCGCTGCCGTCGCCGCCGTCGCTGCCATCACTGCCGCCGGCGCTACCGTCGCCGCCATCGCCGCCACCGCTGGTGATGACCGGTGCGTTGTCGTTCAGGTCGTCGACCGTGACGATCAGCAGTTGACGGTCCGTCGTCACGCCGTCGCTGACGGCGACCTCGACCCTGTAGCGATCCTTCGTCTCCCGGTCCGGAGCGGAGACGAAGGCGAGTTCGCCCGTACTCGCGTCGATCGTGAACGCGGCCTCGTCCGCTCCACCACTCACGCTGTACGCCAGCGTCGAGCTCGCGTCCGCGTCCGTGGCGTCCACCGTGGTCACGGCAGTCTGATTCTCGTCGACCGAGACCGCCGCCGTGTCCCCGCCACCGTCGCTCGTGATGACCGGCGCGCTGTCGTTCAGGTCGTCGATCGCGATGGTCAGCAACTGACTGTCGGTCGCGATGCCGTCGCTCACGGTGACCTCGACCTGATAGCTGTCCCTGGTTTCCCGGTCCGGAGCGGTGACGAAGGCGAGCACGCCCGTGCTCGCATCGATCGTGAAGGCCGCCCGGTCCGCGCCCCCGCTGACGGTGTACTCGAGGGTCTGACCGGCATTGCCGTCGGACGCTACCACCGTCGTCACGGCCGTCCGATTCTCGTCGACGGAAAGCGTGGCCGTATCACCGCCCCCGTCGCTTTCGATCACGGGGTCGATGTTGATGAAGACGAGTACGTTCGCCGAGAACTCCGAGGTATTCCCGGGCCGTCCGGTGTCGTCGAGCGACGTCAAGGTCGCGCTCACCACCTCGTTCTCCCCGACGGTCGCCGACAAGTCGCTTTCGAAGGTCGCCGCACCGGCGACGTCCGTACCGAGCAGCACCGTGCCGAGATGACGCTCGGCCTCGCCGTATCCGGACGGGTCTCCGGTCGCGGACGCATAGACGTCGAGTCGGAAGTCCGTCTCGGGTGTCGAATCGACCGTGCCCTCGATCGACAACGATCCCGAACCGTCCAGGTGCGCCTGTGTCAGCACCGGATGATTCTGCAGATCGTTCGCGCCACTGTCGGCGTCCCGCCGGTCGTTCTCCTGAACGCCCGCGGCGCCGAGATCGATACCCGCCCCGTCGTTGCCGGCGATCACGTTCAGAAGGAACGCGTTGGCGCGGGACGCGGCATCGGTGACGGCGATGCCCGCGCCGGCGTTCGCCCGAATCGTGTTCGCGGCGTCCGGCGTGATGCCCCCGACCGTCACGTGCCCCGCCCCACCGGAGACGAGCACACCATGGCGTCCGTTGCCGTTCGCACCCGATCCGTTCGCTGCCGTACCGATCCGGTTGCCGACGATCTGCACCCCGGTACTCGCCGCGCCGAACACGGCGATACCGTCCCGGAGGTTGCCCGATACCCGGTTCCCCTCGCCTGCCCCCGTCCCGCCGATCAGGGTGTCGACCGTATCGACGCTCACGATGCCGTCGCGGTTCCCGAGTCCTGTGTTCGCGTCGACGAACGTGCCGACGGCATTGCCGACCACCACCGTGCCGGTGGTCGTCACGTCGCTGACGGAGATGCCGGCCCCCGCCAGGTGGCTCGAAACGACGTTGCCCAGACCACCGACATCACCGATCAAGGTGTCTCGTGCTCCGCCGAACACGGCAATGCCGTCCCCCCCGTTGCCGAAGGTGGCCGTGCCGCCCGCGTCCGTACCGACGATATTGCCGACGACGAGGTTGCCCGTGGTCACGTCGCGCCCTGCACCGTCCACGACGATCCCGCCGCCCTGATTGCCTGAAACGAGGTTGCTTTCCCTCGCCGCGAACGCGCCCCCTACCCGCGTGTCACTGGCGCCGTCGTGAATCCGGATGCCGACGCCGCCGTTGCCGAGGACGACCGTACCGCCCCTGTTCGTGCCGACGGCGTTGCCGAGGATCAGCGTTCCTGTCGATCGTGCACCGGAGACGTCGATACCGTCGCCGGCGTTGGCCGACGTCACGTTGCCCTCTCCGAGGGTATTGCCGCCGATTTCCGTTCCCGCCGCATCGCGGACGAATACGCCGTCCCCGCCGTTGCCCAGGGGCCCCTCACCATCTCGGGTCGTGCCGATGAAATTCCCCTGAATCCGGTTCCCGTCCGTGCCCGCACCGAAGATCGCGACGCCCGAACCGATATTCCCCGAGACGACATTGCCCAGATCCACTTCGCCTATCACGTTGCCCGATGCCCGACCGGTCACGGTGATGCCGACACCCGCGTTCGGGATCGCCACGGTGCCGGTCGCGTCGGTACCGACGAGATTGCCGTTCACGCGATTGCCGGTCGTGCTGCCGGCCGTATCGTTGCCGTCCAGCGTGATGCCGTCGCCCAGGCTGTTCGAGATGACGTTTCCGCCATGCGTCAGGCCATCGGCGCCGATCAGCATCTGCGACGTCGTGAATATCGTCACGCCACCTCTGGCCGCGTCGAGAGGCGTGGAGCCGTCGCGCCCGACCCCGATGTAGTTGTCCGCGACCACATTGCCCGTGCCGGCATTGATGATCCTGACGACGCCGCTCGCGAGCGCGCTTCCGCTCATCACGTTGCCTACGCCGTGACCCCCGATGACGTTGTCGTCGCTACCCGTTCCACCCAGAAACAGCGTGGTTGTTCCGCCTGCGAGCGTGACGTTGCCGCTCCTGTCGACACCGATATTGTTGCCGAGCAACTGGGTATCGGAGACACCCAGCATGTAGACGAGGAATGCGCTGGAACCGGCGATGACGTTGCCGTTCTCCCCGTCGGGATCGCCGATCATGTTGCCGGACGAGTTGACGATCAGGAATCCGAACCCGTCGTTGGAGCGCGCGTTCGTCCCGTCGGTGCCGATGTAGTTGAGCTGGAAGGTGTGCGACCCCGAGTTTTCGATAGTCACGCCGCTACCGTCGATGTCGACGATCTGCAACCCGCGTACGGTGCTGCCGTTGCTGCCCGCCGCGAAGCTGAGTCCGGCGAAGCTTTCCTCGGCGGACACGAGAGTGCCATCGAGAATCACGACCGGCGCCTGCCCGGCGACGTAATCGGGATTGTCGGTTCCGTCGATGAAGAGCGGCCGGCCGATGTCGGGCAGCGGACTGGTCAGCGCCACGGTGCCTGCCCGGTCGAAACGGATCAAGTCGATCGCGTTCGTCCCGTTCGCGAGATCGATCGCCTCGCGCAAGGTACCGCTGCCGCTGTCGGCGAAGTTCGTGACGGTATAGGTCGCGAGCGTCGCGTCGTAGTTCGCGCGCAGTCCGGTACCGAACGGCACCTCGCTCCGGACGTCGCCGCGGGCGTACTCGAGCCGCCAGTCGCCGCCACGCCCCGTGGCGCCGGTCGCGTCGCTCGACGCCGCCACGTCGGTCGCGGTCAGACGCGCGAGGGTATCGACGAATGCCCGCCCGTCGGCACCGGCCGCGACATCGCAGCCGTAGATCAGGAAGTCCGCCCCCTCGGCGAACGCGTCCCGCCACGCCGCCACGTCGCTTGCGCGGGCCAGCAGATCGAACGTGGTGATCCGCTCGCCGCCGAGCGCGAGCTCACCCTCTGCACCGTGCGAGACCAGATGGACGGCAGACAGTCCGCGAGCGTCGTCGAACAGCTTGCCGAGACGCCCCAGCGGATCGTCTCCCGCCGCGAGGACGACGACCCGCGGAGCACTCTCGCGCCCGGCGAAGTCCGCCAGCAACGCCTCCAGGTCCGGTACGTTCGCGTCGATGACCACCAGCTCGTTCGTGCCGTGGACCGGTACCGTCTCGCCGCCACCCGTCACGCCGTCCGCCGCGTCGCCCTGGACCTGCTCGACCTGCTCGACCTGCTCGACCTGCTCGACCTGCTCGACCGCCGCCGCCGGTATCGCGACGGCGCCCGACAGCACGGCCGCGTCGGCGGAGAACAGCACGCGCGACTCCAGGGTCTCGACCCGAAAGTCGGGCGGCGAACGGCGGGGGAGCGCCTGTCTGCACATGCTCATGGTGGCGCTAGTCCGCCGACCGACCGGACGGCTGCGGCTGCGCGGCGCCGAGCGTGGCCGCCCCCGCGCGGCTACCACCGTCACCCTCGCCTCCGCTCGCGGGCCGATAGAGATCGTCGCTCTCGCCGGGCACGAGACTCACGCGGCACTTCTGACCGGCCGGCACGGCACGCTCGGCGTTCGGCAGCAGCAGGCGCACCCCGAAGGTGCCGCTGCGGGTATCGATCAGGGGATCCACGACGTCTACGCGGGCGGTCGATGCACCGTCGTGCGCGAACTCGGGGAAGACGCGGGCCGTGTCGCCCGGACGGACCGTGCCGAACAGTCGTCCCGGCAGCACGACCTCGACGCGCAGCGGATCGAGCTTCGCCACGCGCATGACGGGGTTGTCGTACACCAGCTCGCCGGGCTCGACGAGCGGCTCGACCACGACGCCGTCGATCGGACTGCGGATCGTGCGCTGCTCGAGGGTGCGCCGCGCACGTTCGAGTTCCAGCTGTTGCTGCAACCGCCCCTCGAGCGCCTGTACGAGGGCGGCACTCGCCACCCGCTCGCGCGCGACGGCCTCGTCGCGTTGCTGCGTGGGGGCTAGCCTGCGCTCGTGCAGGTCCTCGAACCGACGGCTGTCCAGCTGCGCGAGCGCGAGATCCGCCTCGCGGGTGACCACCTCGCTCTTCATCCCGGCGCGCGCGTCGGCCTGATCCACCGCCGCGCGCTCGATGCTCGACTCGAGCTCGACGATCGCCTGTCCGCGCGTGACCGCCTCGCCGCGATCGACCAGCACGTGCGCGACGATCCCCTGCGTGGGGCTGCCGACGTCGGTCAGCACGCGAGGCTCGATCAGGCAGTCGTGGGCATCGTCGGGCGGTAGCTCGTCCGCGTCACCCGTGGCCACCGTGGAAGACGACACCGTGGTGAGGGCGAGGGCCAGTGGGAGGAGGCGCCGGAATCGCGCTGACGGGAGTTTCATGCGGGATGTTCGACTGGGCCGCCGAGGGCGACGTGGCGGGCGAGACGCTCGCGCGCGAGTAGTGCGTCACGACGTTGCGCCGCGTGACGCCGCTCGATGCGGCGCCGGGCAAGTCGCACGAGCCGCACGCCGAACGCCCGGGCGACGCGTGACGACTCGTGCTCCGCGAGCACGCGACGCGACAGATCGAGCACGCTCGACGGCAGAGCCGCTTCCAGCGCCGGATCGTCGAGCGTCCAGAGCTGGACGAAGGAGCCGGGAGCGCCCTGGCGCGCCGTGCGTCCGGCGAGTTGACGATCGACGCGACGGGCATCGTTGAAGGCGACCGAGACGAGATGCAGTCCGCCGCACCGGGCCACGTCGTCGGCCACCGGGATGTCGGTACCGCGCCCCGCCATGTTGGTCGCGACGGTGACGCACCGGGCACCGCCGGCCGCGGCGACCAGACTCGCCTCGTCCACGTCCTGACTCGCGTCGAGCACCCGGTGGTCGATGCCGTGCGCGGTCAGCAACGCGCCGACGCCCTGCGACTGATCGACGCTGCGCGTGCCGACGAGCACCGGGCGATCGCGCTCGAGCGCGCGGCGGACCTCGAGCACCATGGCGTCGAGCTGTCCGGCACGCGAGGCGAACACCCGCGGCGGGTGCAGCGTCAGACGGGACGGATGCGTCGGCCGGACACGCACGAGCGAGGCGCCGTAGGTCCGGGCGAGCTCGCCGCGTGCCTCGCGCAGCGTGCCGCTGGTACCGACGAGGTTCACGTAGCGGGCGAAGAAGCTCTGGAAGGGAATCGAGGCGACGGTCTCGTCGTCCGGCGTCATCCGGCACAGCTCCTTGAGCTCCAGAAGACCGTGGAGTCCGTGCGGAAGCCTCCGGTCGGGCAGTGCCCGACCGGTTTGCTCGTCGACTAGCACGACGCGTCCGTCACGCACGACGTAGTCGCGATCCCGTCGCCACAGGTGCAGCGCGAGCAGCGCCTGCCGGACGCGCTCGTCGCGATAGCGGGCGGCCTTCCACACCCCGGGCACTCGCCCGGCGAGATCCGCGAGCGCGGCCCGGCCGGTCTCCGTCAGGTTCACCTGGCGGGTATCCCGCCGAAGCGTGAAGTCGTCCGCCCGCGAGAGCTTTCCGGCCAGTGCGAGCGCCACGCTGCCCTCCTGCTCGAGCACCCGGGGCACGGCGACCGGGGCGGCGAGCACCAGCGGCGTGCGCGACTCGTCGAGCAGCAGACTGTCCGCCTCGTCGACGATGGCGGCACACAGACCGCGCTGCAGCAGTGCCTTCGCGGCGTCGGCGGACGGCGCCGTCAGGGCACCGAGCCGGATCACGGGACGGTCGGATTCCGGACCGCGGACGAGCGCGTCGCGCATCCAGTCGAACCCCGCCTGCTTGCCCGTCAGGTGCACCACGTCGCAGGCGTAGGCGGCGCGCCGGCCGTGCTCGTCCATCGTGGGCGACACGCTCGCGGAGGTGAGCGCGAGCGAAGCGTACAGGGGCGCGAGTCGGGTCGCGTCCCGTTCGGCGAGATAGTCGTTGGCGGTCAGCACGTGCACCGGCGTGCCGTCCATCGCGACCACGGCCGCGGCGAGCGCGGTCGCGAGCGTCTTGCCCTCGCCGGTCGGCATCTCGACGTGGTGACCGAGCAGCAACGCCGCGGCGGCGTGCCGCTGGTTGTCGCGCGGCACGAGCGCGAGCGCGTGCCCGGCCGCGACACACGCGTACGCCAGGAGCTCGACCCGCGAGTCGCCCGTGTGACCCCGGAGCGCTACCTGCCGCCTCAGCCGCGTGAACACGATCTGTCGCGCACCCGGCGACTCCCCCTCGAGTGCCGCGATCCGCGTGGCCAGGCTCGCCGTGACGCGCCCGATCCGCCGGGATTCACGCCCGGAGCCCAGTCGCTCGAGCATGCGCCGCACGCCGCGATCGAGCCCCGTGGCCGGGAAATCGCCCGTCCGGCGCACCGGCGCGGGCCCGTACCGCAGGCCCGGTCGACACCGCGACGATCCTCTCGCGAGCGGCGAGGACGATCGAACGGCCGCGACGCCGCTCACGCGCTGCTCCGCTCGCCGAAGGCGAAGCGCAGCGCGTCGATCATCCGCCGGCCGAGCGGCGACGGCGGATGCACGAAGCGCACGGTGACGTGAGCACCGACCGGTGCGACCCCCGCTGCCTCGGGCCAGGCGAGTTCCAGGTCGAACACCGGTTCGAGCACCTGTCGGCCGTCTCCCGCGGGATCGACCCGGTGCTCCCCGCCACCGTCCGTGCCGAGCGCGGGGCTCGCCACCTCCCGACTCGCGCGAGGCGTGCGGGCGAGGATCGCGGAGGGGTACACCCGCGGCCCGTCGGCGAACGACCCGGTGAGCAGCTCCACCCGGGCGACGCCCGCCTCGAGGTTCCCGGCATCGCGTTCGGCGAGCGCGACACGCACCGTCCGGCGTGCGGGCGGCACGACGTAGCCCGCGATATCCCCGCGCGACAGGGCCCGCCCCGGGAGCGCCACGGCGCCGGCGGCGTCGAACCGGCCATCGAGCGCGGCGACGCGAGTGCCCGCCGCGATCCGTTCACGCAGATCCAGGAGCGCGGTGGCGTTGGCGCGCCGCTCGGCGGCGAGCCGCGTGTGCTCGGCCGGGTCGCGCGCGGCGAGACCCGGCAGACGGGCGTCGAGTTCGTCGGCCCGTGCCACGAGCTCGCGCTCGCGAAGCCCGAGTTCGGGATCCAGGCAATCGAACAGCACCTGTCCGGCCCGCACGGACTCGCCCGGACGGATCGACGCGGCCGTGATCTCGCAGCTGCTCTCGACGCGCACCACCGCCTCGTCCGGCAACCAGACGACGCCGCGCGAGACGTTCGTGTGCGGCAGGGGCAGAAACAGCGCGAGCGCCGTCGCGAGCAGGGGCGCGCCACCGAGGATCGTCAGGGAGCGTGCGCCCTGCAGCGAGGCATCGCGGGCGACCGTGCGCAGTCCGCGCACGAGCGGGAGGACCAGACAGGAGAGCACGGCGTAGAGGGCGAGCAGCAGGCCGAACACCGGCAGGCGATCGTGGAGCCACCACGCGATCGACAGCATGAGCCCGGTCCGGTAGATCGCCGAGGCGATGCCGTAGCCGACGAGCCAGCGGCGCTCGGCCGGATCCTCCGGCGCGGGCCCCCGTGCCGGTCCCCGGTTCAGCCACCGTCGCAGTCGCTCGAGCACGGCGCGGCGCGAGCGTGTGGCGAGGTTCGGGATTTCGAGGGCGTCGGCGAGGAGGTAGTAGCCGTCGAACCGCAGGAGCGGATTGCCGTTGACGAGCAGGGTCGACACGCCGCCCGCGATGAGCAGCGCCAGCCCGAGCTCGGCCGCCGCACCGCTGCCCCCCGCCCACAGGAGGGCGCCGATCGCCGCGCACGCGAGCTCGACCAGGATGCCCGCGCCGGCCACCAGCATGCGTGCGCGCTTGTCCGGGAAGGCGGCGCTCGCGGAGGCGTCGACGTACGGCAGCGGCACCAGCACCATCAGTGCAAGCCCGATCTCGTGCACCTCGCCGCCCGCACGCTTGACGGCGAGGGCGTGCGCGAGTTCGTGCAGGAGCTTCAACGGCGGGTAGACGAGGAGGATCGAGAGCGCCACGCGTCCCGAGGGGAAGTCCGTGGCCGTCAGGACCTCGACGAGACTCGCCCCGCCGATGACGAGCGCGATCGTGCCGGCGACGATCAGCGCGAGCCAGACGAGAAAGCCGGTGCGCGAGAAGAGCGCGCGGGCGAGCGGCGCGAGCCGATCGAGCCCGCGGTCGGGGTCGTGCAGCGCGAACCGCAGGTAGAGCGGATTGAGACGCCGTTCGCGGCGCGCGCGCGCGCGGCGGGCCTCGCGCCGCTCGAACAGTCGATCGACCGACACGCGTCGATCGACCACCAGGAGTTCCGCGGCCTGCAGCGCCGCGAGCATCGAGATCCATTCGTCCTGCGTCGGCGCCGACGTGTCCCGCGCGAGCAGTGCCCGCTCCCAGACCTCGCCGACGGTGCGCCGCCCGTCGAGTTGCCCGAGCAGCTCGAACGCGTCCGGGTCCACCCGGTGGATATCGCTCGTCGCTCCCCGCTGGAGTACCCGACAGGGTCGGCCACGGTAGACGTGGCGGGTGACGCTCACGTCACCGGCGAGGCGCGGACGGACATCGCGGACACGGTGCCAGTGAGCGCTGAACAGCGGATCGTCGTTCACCCGGACAACTTCCACCACAGCTCGGTCAGGCGTTGCCCGAGAGGCTGCCCGAGGGTACGCACGAGGCTCGCGCGTTCCACGTCGAGTCGGGCGACACCGCTTTCGCCGGGCCGCGGCACCACGCCGGGCGGCACCTCGAGGGTCGCCCTCACCCGGAAGCGGCTCGCGCCGCGGACGCTCTCGGCGACGGGATGTATCGCGTGAACCAGAAGCGCGAGTTCCTCGCCCGGCCGCGCGCGCAGCGTGAGCGTGCCGCGCTGCCCCTCGTGCACCTCGCGGATGTCCCGCTCGTGCACCATCACGTGCACTTCGTAGCCGTCTATCCGGGCGATCTCGAACAGCGTCTCGCCGCGCGTGACGGGGACACCGACCCTGTTGCCGGGATCGCCGCTGACCACGAGACCGGCCATCGGCGCACGCAGTTCGACGCGTTCCAGACGCTGCTCGACCAGCGCGCGCAAGGCCCGCTCGCGCTCGAGCAGCGCACGCGCCACGGCGGTCGCCTGCCGATCGTGATCGGCCATCGCGACGCGGTAGCGCGCCTCGGCGCTCGCGATCTCGCCGTCGCGTCGCGCCCCCTCGAGCTCCAGTTCGCCGCGCTCCAGTCGCGCGAGCGACTGCCCGACGCTCACGCGCTCGCCCGGCTCGACCGCGACCGTCTCGACGAAACCGTCGAACGGCGCGCTGACCAGTCGGCGCTCCCGCGGCACGAGTTCGGCGGCGGCGGTCACCTGTCGCGGCAACGGTACCAGCGCCGCGAGGACCAGCGCGCCGGCGAGCAGGCCGAGCATCAGTCGTGCGCCGACGTGCTCGCCACCGAGGCGACGCGCGAACGCCGTGCGGACGGTGGCCCGTGCACGGGCGGTCGCGCCACGTTCGGCGTCGCGCCGCAGCGCGAGCGGCGCTGCGGCGGCCAGCGCGATCTGTTCGAGCAGTTCACGCGTCCCCGGCCGCAGGGGCTCGGCATCGTGCCGCTCGAGCAGCAGCGCTCCCACCGCCACCGTCTCCCGATACAGCGGCACGCTCGCGAGTACGGTGCGCTCGCGGCGACCCGCGAGCGCACGATGCGAGGCGAGCGCGCCGGAAACATCGTCGGTCTCCGGGACACACACGACACGTTCGTGCTCGAGGCACTCCTCCATGACCTCGACGAGCAAGCGTGCCTCGGCGGTGGCGACGTCGACCAGCGCCTGTTGCGATATCGCGCGCAACTCGAGGGCGCCGGTGTCGGTGACGAGCCCGAGCGCCACCCGATCGGCACCGAGCCGCTGCTGCACCACACCGACGAACGCGTCGAGCGCACGCTCGGTGTCGGAGGGTCCGAGCAGCTCGAGCACGATGGCGAGGACGGTGGCCTGACGCTCGGCCAGCATCTCCGCGCGGGTCGCGCGCACGAGCATCCGGGCGTCCGCCGGTCGTCCGGACCGCTCGCCCGGGACGACCACACGCGGATCGAACCCTCGTGCCTCGGCCCGCTCGATGTCCGGTTGACGGGCAGTACTCGCGCGCATGAAACTCGGTGGCCATGGAGGACGATCTCGAGAGAAGTCGATTCCGGCTCGCCGTCGTCGGCCAACCTGCGGATCGAGTCGATGTCCATGCTCTATGAACGGGAATCGTCGCTGCAAGGGACTTGCCCGATGACTACCCTTCCCGTCGCACCGGAACGGCTAACCGGTTACATGCCGAGGTAACGCACCACCATGCCCATGCTCGAACCCACGACGTTCGTCGGCACCGTCACCGCCCTGCTGCTCAACCGTGACGCGATCGACCTCGCGAGCGAGCCGGTCGATACGGTCGAGGTCGGCTACGCGGGGTTCGCGGGCGAAGTGCACGGCGGGTTGACGCGTGCGTCGTGCGTACGCGTGGCGCGCCAGTATCCGAAGGGCACGGAGATCCGCAACGTGCGCCAGATCTCGGCCCTGTCGGCGGAACAGCTCGAGGAGATCCGGGCGGGTCTCGACATCGCGCGGCTCGAACCCGGCTGGATCGGCGCGAACCTGATCGTGAAGGGCATACCCGACTTCAGCGAACTGCCGCCCTCGTCGCGACTGATCGCGGAGAACGGCACGTCACTGGTCGTCGACATGCAGAACGCGCCCTGCCGATTCCCGGGCGACATCATCGACCGGCACTATCCGGGCCAGGGAAGGCCGTTTCCGAGCGTCGCGACCGGTCGGCGCGGCATCACGCTCTGGGTCGAACGGGAAGGCCGCCTGTCGCTCGGCGATCGTCTGACGCTGCACGTGCCTCCCCCGGTCACCTGGGCCTACCCGTCCGCGGGCCAGGTGTCGCCGAGACGATAGCCCTCGGGCCACGGATCGTCGGGATCCAGCATGTGCTGGTGCGTGCCCGTGATCCAGGCCCGCCCCGAGATCTC
>JAUKWC010005999.1:0-20480 GCA_032356245.1 Endocladia muricata | reverse complement strand
TGCTTACAAAGCGAAAATTCCTGTCCTGCTATATTCCGGTCGGGCACATTCAAGCCATGCGAGATGATGGCATAAGTGTGAGCGATGTGCAGTGTATGCCAGATGTGTTTCGCTCACCACGAAACTTTCTTGCTGAAACAGACAAACATGCTCCAGTCATGGTACCACATCAGGCCACCACTGGAGTACCGACCGCGGAGAACCTCCAGAAGAGTTCTGATGCGCATGTCGCTGCACAGAAAGAAACTTTGGGACTAGGTTCTAAGCGTGGAAAATTTCGCAAGAGCTTATCTGCTCAGATGCCAAACAGCCGAGAAGTCTCTCAAAATACCACCAATTGCTCTGAAGAAATCTTAAACGGTAGCGCAGGGGATCCAGTATCACCTTTTCTGCGATACACAGCGGGTCCCCAAATTAATGGTCAGGAAGATGCGACTAACGGGGAGAGAATTGGTGCACCTGACGGAGGCGAAGAATGTGACGACGACATCCTCATTCCTAACTGTCTGGCAGACATTTCCGTAGAGAAAGCCATGGAACAAGCGATCCAGGCCTCTCAGCTCATGTGTCAAGCCGGTCCAAAGGTCTTAAACCGAGAATTGAATCACGACCTCCGCGACGGCCTGCGGGAAGAATTGATACTTCTGGTTTCTTCGACACGGCACCTAGAATATCTCGCACAAAAATTTCAGTCTCCCACTTTTGTGAATAGAGCTGCCGCCCTTTGTATGCGGTTAGAGAGGCTCGACTCATATAATTGTTTCAGAGATGGATTTGATAGCGAGTATGGTGCACCAGGCCTGTCAAAATTGCGTGAGGATTTTGAGACCGGTAAGACATATACCATTGCAAGCGTTGTGGATAACTTTCGATATATATGCGAGGATCTGAAGCAGTACCATTTTGGAACTATTCTCCATAGTGAAGCTGTTCTCCTAGGCGTCTGCGGCGAAAAGGTTATCTTGGAGTTTTTGTCGGAGAGTAAAGACTTGATGAAAGACGAAAAGACAATATCAAGCATCCATTTTGTTTGCGAGCGAGCTGCAAGTATTGGTTTTCGAAAATGTGAAACGGATGGAAAAACCACGAAGCCATCTGCTGTGACATCTCCTGATAAGTTGAAGCCTTCCCTCAAGGTATTAGGGCAACAATCTGAAGTCACCTTTTTGAACTATCGAGACGAGAAGGGCCATTCTGTGATGGGAAAACGACACAGTGCTCGTGTGCTTGGTCTCTCTCTTGATACAAGCACTTGCGAGCGCAAGAGACAGGATACTAGACCATGTCATGTATGTCACAAGGAGTGTGCGAGGTCTGATGGGGACTCTTTACTGTGCTCTAACCACTCATTCGATCTTTGCAACGAGGCTGTTTGTAGAAATTGTCTCGAGCTCACATTCCATATTTCGAAAGCTGAGTTCATGCTGTGGCGACAAGAGGGTGATTGGTTGTGCGTTCATTGTCGTGGGCTCTGCCTTGTTAACCGAAGCAGCGATGCACACGACGGAAGCCGCTGCAGAAGCGGATCTGATACCCTGTGCCCTACAGTAAATGTATATCTTGCATGGTCATTTGATGTTGGAGAAGCTCGTTCAGTTCTGGTCAAATGTACGAGACGGTCTCTAGCAGGTGACTTTGAAGATTGGAATGGGTCGACCTACGTGATTCAGCTCGAGAGGAACCATTCATGTTCATCTTGGCATGCTGATGTAGCTTTACAAACCGGAGTGTACCGCTGTCGGGTGGAGGTGGACGGGGTTTGGTTAGCAAGCACTGTTGGGAAAATTTCGCGAGAAGAAAAAAAGTCATTTTACCACGACGACGTTGCGTTTCGGAATGTAGCAGGAAAACCGCTACGTCGCCCGGTAGGGTGGAGAGTTTCGAAACGTGTCGAAGATGGTCAGGTTCATTCGTTTTCTCGCGAAGATGGTGGACGTATGGTTCAGCAATGCGTGAGAACAGAAGGGTACGACTGGCGGAGGTCCAAGCGTCACCCTATTATGCAATGGATCCCTGAGCTCAAGGTAACGACGAATGATGAGAGACAATGCAGCAAACCCATTACTCAAGCATCTATACGTCTTTCTGCATGCTTGTCAGCGAGCGATGTGAGCCTCCAAAGGCCAGGCTTTCCGCGGTTTGAGGTTGGTCAGTCTTATACCGACTTTTTGGAACGCGTGAGAGCGTTCAAATTTGACTACATGTACTCACAGACTGTTGGGGGAATTCTCACTGGTAAAAGCAAGATCCATGGGGTTGGCCTATTTACACTGACTGGATACCAAAGGGGAGACTACGTGATCGAGTATGCTGGGGACCTTGTACGCATGTCAGTTGCTGATGTGCGCGAGCAACGGTATGACGCTGCTGGACTTGGAACCTACTTTTTTCGGATTGATGACAACAACGTTGTGGATGCCACCGCGAAGAGCAATCGTGCGCGTTTTACAAACCATAGCTGTGATCCGAACATGGCTGCCGAAATTGTGAACGTGAGGGGTAGAGATTTAGTGGTGCTGGTTGCGACAAGGGAAATATCGCCTTACTCGGAACTCACTTTCAATTACCAGCTGCCGGAGGAGGATGAGAAAATACACTGTCTATGCGGCTCTTGGAATTGCGTAGGTGTCATGAACTAGAGGCATGTGCCAAGTGACTTCTGAGCTCTGGAAGTTTCTGTACTGCGAAGGAAGTAAGTCTGGCAATCGACAGGCATAGGGCGAAAAGTATTCATATCGCTGAAATTGTGCTGGCTGGTCACTTGTGAGTGGCACAAGTACAGTAGAACGAGACTTTTGTTTTTAATTTTTAGAGAGGAACCTGTGTCGTTCTGGCCCACCGAGTAAGTTGCTGCGTGAATGCACATTGGGATCATGGCGCTGCAATGCAGTAGGGGCGTCGACAAGGGTGCCTTTGGTGCCGATTTGACGAGATCCGACTTCGGGAAGCGTAGTTGCCGCGATCTCCTGTGGATACTGAATATGCAGTATACCGAAAAGCGCAGCTGTAGCCTTGAATGGTGGTCGTGGCTGAATGTCCGTTGACAAGTGTATTTCAGTTGTGGGCCAGAGAGCTAGTCATACACAAAATCAACAGAAAAGTCGAGGATAACGGGTATCGCGGGGTGGAGGTATTTCCACGCCTCTCTAGCTACTGTAGCCCCCCGGGAAGATTGCTCTTCCAAAATGCCCAAAGTACGAGCGCTTACTCGAGAAAATGGCGCGAGAGGTGCGGATTGGATATGGGTCTTTGCTCACATCTGCTGAGGTCCATTTTCTGGGACACGTGCACATTAATAATTTGTTAAAACATGCTTGATCCACAAGTGATGATTGATAATTCAATCATTTTTGGGGCACCCGCAGTCACTTCGTTTGTGACATACGTACTGCAGTACACCCTCAAGCAATCGCTACCGATCGTCCTCAGCCCATAGACTCGCAGTGTTTCTGTGTTTCTGAACTCCTGACCGTGTGGAGAAAGGTGCTGGTGTTGCGATTTATCACTTGCTCTTCCGTGCCGCGTTTCTCTCCAAACCTGACTGGCTTTTCCGGTCCCCTTCACTGCCATCTATGGCTCGCTCCTCGCACCGGGCGCGTCGCGCCCTGCTCTTCTTGTTGGCCCTTCTTCTTGCTCGCCCCAGTCATGCCGGCATGTACTCTGATCCAGTCGTTGAGCTGACCGCCTCCAATTTTGACAAAATGGTCATGCAGAGTGCCGAGACCTGGCTCGTTAAATTTTATGCTCCTTGGTGCGGCCACTGCCAGTCTTCTGCCCCCGCTTTTTCCAAGGCCGCCAAAAAGCTTGACGGCGTTGCCAGACTTGGCGTCGTCAATTGTGACGACCATCAGGTCATCGCCCAGCGTTTTGGCGTTCAAGGCTTTCCCACCCTCAAACTCTTCAAGGGTCTGGGCCAAAAAGCCCGTCGCCCCTCCGATTATAACCAGGCGCGGAGCCCTAAGGCATTTGTTGATCACGTGAAGTATGTCATGCCCTCCTTTGTCGCCCGTGTCAAGCCGAGCGGCCTGGATGCCTTCTTCTTGGACGATGCCAAGCTCCCGCATGTGCTCCTGTTCACGGACAAGACCAGCACGTCGCCACTCTACAAGGGCATGTCGGCGCGGTTCAAAGGGCGCATCTCCTTTGGTGAGGTGCGCAAGACCGACGCCGCCGGCATGCTCGGTACGTACTCCACCACCACATTCCCGACGTTGCTTTCGTTCAAGGTGGGCGAGCGTGATCCGGAGCAGGCCGTGCCATTTTCAGGAACAATGAACCCGGCGTCGCTGAACACGTTTTTTGAGAACATTGCAGGCGGGAAGGAGCCAGAGGCGGGCGAGGCGGGGTCCCCGAAAGAGGAGGCAAAGACGGTGTTTTCGCAGCCCAAGGCATATGCAGGCGGGGTTGAGGTGATCGAAGGCACGGAGCATTACGAGGAGGTGTGCGGATCACGGCGAGATGGGCGCATGTGTGGCCTCGCTCTTTTGCCTGGGGGAGAAGCGCACTCGCTCTATTCTGAGCTGAAGCCTATTGCGGAACAGTATCAGTTTGATAACCTGGCGTTTGCGGTAGTGGATTCGAGCCTGGAGGGAGGGAGGGCGTTTGCATCGCTATTCAATTTGGCGTCGGATGTGGGAGGGTTTATTGTGATGCGGTCACGCAAGAAGAAGTTTGCGACCCTGGAATCGGAGAATACCCCAAGTAAGGGGGCGATTGCGGCATTCTTGGATCGGATTGTGGGAGGGGATGGGCGTTTTAAGAAGTTGGCGGACGAGCTGCCCAAATGGAGTGTCGAGAAGGAGGGAGACGCGAACGATGCGTCTGAGGAAGGGGTGGACAGTGGACAGTGCGGAACTGAACCGCCACGGGACGGAGGGTCATGTGGGGGTGAGAAGGAGGACTTGTAGATGTTTTACGGTAAGTTTCAAGGTGTTACGGAACTGGTTGTGGATAAAATATAAATAACAGAATTGATGGAGGGGTGAGTCTCTGGGAGCAAATTAATGCAAGCTAATACGTACATGCATGCTGTCGCTGAAGTTGTTTGGATCTCCCAGGTATGTAGTAGGTAGGATCCGTCACAGTTTCCGAAAGCGACACTCAGTAGTTTGCAGTGGCCACTGATGAGGAATGGTTAAGCCTTCTCCAGGGTGGGCAAGGAGACTATCGGATGGGAATGAAGTAGGCACCCGATGTTGGCCGACAGAATCCATGTCGCAGCTGCCAACGAGAAATAATTTTGACGCAATCTAACACATGCATTTATAATGTCGAAAAGTTAAAACAATGCCATACTTGTTTCGATGGGCCAGGGAAGTTCAAGCACTTACACGGTTTAATAGCTGGTTCTCACTGACCAGCTTGAGCTTCGCCCTCGAGAAATTTAACCCTCAAATATAATTTGCCGAACTCGTACTTCTCTATCAAAGCCAAAAACTGCACAAGCGCACAGTTCACCTCCCTTCACCTCCCAATTCCTGCTCCCCCCTCCACCTCCTGACACCCTCAATTACCTGAGCTCATCTCGTCTTCCGCGCAGATGATGCCTCCCTCTCTCAATGTCGTCCTCCCACAACCGCGGCGAGCTCCCCCCGGTGAAGAAGCGCTCGCGCTTCTCCAGCCCTCCCCCGCAGGGCTTTGTGCGCTACGAGCTCGACGACGACGATACCGACGACGACCCGGACTTCATCGCAGAGCTCGACGCCCAAGACGACGACGATGATCCTGCAGACGAAGACGAGAATGCACCAGTTTTTATGGAGGCGGCGGAGGCCGCGCCCCCCGGGTATCCAGGCGTTGTTGGCGTGCACTTTGATGTCGACGACCTGGACTCCACAAGCGGGGAGAGCGACGTGGGGCACGTGGAGCAAAGTGTGGATGGTTTTGTGGAAGTGCTAAGCGATGGAGGTGGCGCTGATGGAATTTCCGGGGCGGGAGTCGGCGTGAACGAGGAAGGAGAACATGAAGAGGAGGGCGGTGCTGTGGACGACGGTGACGCAGCTGATGCGGATGACGACCCCTACGTAGACGACGGTAACGACTCTCACGGCGAAAATGCCGGTCCCGACGACGATTACGCCCAGTTTCTCCTCGCACTGCTCTCAGACCAGGGGGACCCGCCGCTCGTCGCGCCGCCTGACGCGGTGACTACACCTGCATCTGCAGAAGCAGATCCCGTCACGAGTGACATTGCCGATATTGGCTTGCCAAGCCTAGCACTAGACGACGATGACGACTTTGACTACCTCCGCGAGTCGGCACGTGTGCGTGACGACCCGCTCGAGTTTCGCGACGACCTGCACGTGTCACGAAAGGAGCTCGTCCAGCTGCTCTTCAATAGCAACGAGACAAACCTGCGTCGGCAGACGCGCAACTCCAAGGCGCGCATTGCACAGCGCACCGGGCGAACGCATCCACCAGCGGTGACAGGGGCGGTGGCGCCAGCACCAGCTTCGAGCAGGGCTGTGGGCGCGAATTTTGGAGGAGCGAGTGGAGTTGTGGTTGCTGGGGTATCGAGAAGAGGACAGGAGGGGGGAAGAGGGATGGGCTCGTTGCTGGCACCGCAACCGGGTGATGTAATGCCGGTGATGCCGCCGCCGCCGCCGGGGACTTACATGAGCTTGCCGGCGCATGCAATGTACCAGTTACAGGAGCAGATGGCGGTGTATGTGCAGATTTTGACGACGGTGCACGCGGAAACGAAGCAGGCTAGCAGGCTGGAATTGGAATGTATGCGGACTGCTGGGCAGTCGAGCACTGGGAAGGATTCGGAGGTTGTGAGGGCAGCAGAGCGTTCTGAAGCGCTCATACGGAGACTCATTTTGAATACGGAGACGTCGCGTCAATATCACGGGATGTTGGAGCGTGGTATGGGACGACTGAAAGGTCATGCAGACAAAATGTTGCAACAGGAGACTCAGATTCACTTTACGCACATGAGCTACAAATCATCGGTATACAATTTGCATTCACTAGATCTCCTAGAACCATTTCTTGACGATTGCCGCACAAAAGACCCAAGCATCACACCTGCGACTTTGCTACAACGGTTCGTACCGTACGGGCGGCCTGACGTAGCACAAGCTCTCCGCGCTCAACCCCAGCAGCGACAGTATTCTTCAGCTGCCTCACGTCCTGGCTGGTTTGCTTGGACGCTCAATGATGACAATTTGCTCGCCATGACGATGGCCAAATATGGCAGTGAATTTGCTGAGTTTACTGCTGACCTGCTGCCACACCGCCAAGAAGACGATTGTCAGGCCCGGGTGCGGTATTTGTCGTCGCGTCGGTGCCCAGATAATCCGGTGAAGAGACAAGTAATGTTCATTGCGTCGCCGCTGAACAGAGAAGAAGTGGAGCTCGTCAGGCGCGGTTTAGAGATGTATGGGAGAGCCGGCGTCGAAAATGCAGCTACTTGGAAACGGATACAAAGAGAATTATTGCCGGGACGCGAGTGGTCACATCTGCAGAAGTTGTGGGTGTGGCGCGAGACGCGACGAAAGTACAAGGCGAAGTATAGAGCGCGTGCCAACGAAAAGAAAAAAGCGCTAAGAGGTAGTGCTGCCCGCGTGTAGAGAGAAAACCGAAATCCAGCGAGCTCAGGGACCTGGATTTTAGTTGACAAGCTTCCCCACGAACGTTATCCGGGAACTCTTGACGTAAAACTAAACAATATTCACGCAGAACGGAAAACCTACAGGACCAGTGTGACTTGGCGAAGACATGTGCAGGTGTCACTGAGTAGAAGTGCGTCTTTCTGTCCGAGCTCATATTCCGGAGCTGCCTTTCAGTCGCTGAAGGCTAGTGATCGTAGAGCATTCTCGACTCGTATTGATACGCTGGACTGTAACCGATTCATCTTTGATACTGAACTGTGCAAAGGGGAAACGTTTCTCGCAAGATGACCCCTTTCGTGTACGCATTCAAGCAGCTGTTCTCCGCACTGCTCTGACTTTTTTCATTCAGCAAAGAAGCTCATAAAGGGCAGAACTGATCGCAGGACCAAGCTAGATGGATTTTTGTATAGGATAGCTCTTAAGTTCAAGATTACCGTTTTTTTCCTTTTTCTTAAAGTGATTCAGTTAGCGGGAAGGACACCTTTCGACTCCTGTCACGTTGAACACACAGAAGTGCATGTTTAGACACTCCCAACTTCATGGTTGGTGCAAACACGCAAGAATGTGTAATACGACACACGAACTATGGTGAGATTTGTGCGTAGGGTTTACTGCTTTGCTTTTGAGTATGAAATTTAGTAGAACCCAATTTAGACCGACCGAGCTTCGCCCATGCTCAAAGAGATCATCAGCTAGTTCCCAACATGTATACTGAAGTTCTTGTGCATCCAATAACACCTGGGAGATTCGCATAAAAGTATCCGCCACATGGTGCTCTCATAATCGTATCTCAGAAATGTTTGAACCAGGCAAACTACCGTCAAAGCTGGTGGCCAGGCATGCGTAGGTGTAGGGACTACTGTGTGCCTTTGTTGTCGATGTGGAGAGCAATTCAACCCGAGCGAAAATGCTTCAGGCACGTATAAGTTTTCACGGCGACATTCCCGGACACGTGATGCCGTTAAGTTTAAGCTGAGTTCCTTTTCTATCGAAAATGGGGACAAGCATTACCTCGCACTTTCAGAATCACACTCAGATACAGAGCTGGTACGTATAGGGCGGTGACGTGCTAGCTATGACATGCCCAAGTGCAATATAGGTTTGCAAACTCAAATTAACACGGATTCGCTGCCTTCAACTCGCCTGTGCCCCTATTTCTACGAACTCCCTGACAATACCACTATGGGGACGAGGCATTGCACAATGCATGCGGACTCAAAAGCGGTCAGGGCTTTACCTTTTGCAAGGTGTAGACCCTTATGCGCCCCCATGGAAAAGCGGCTTGCACGTCAGGTGTGATTGCCCGCCGAGCTAGTGGAGCAAGTGACTCCAGTTTAAGGTAAAATGACTATTCCAGACATAGAATTATAAATGCATTGTTCAAGCTACTGAATGCGTCTAGTTTGCGGTGGATTGTCTTTCTGCTCAACCCCTCCAAGTTTTGCAAAGGAGAGAGATCTCGGTGATAATCTGTGACTGGTTGGGGAAGCTTCAATTTCTCGTGCAAGAGAATGCAGTACTGGACTGAGAGCCACCTGTCTTCCAGAGATCATCGTATTCGCCTACACAGCTCTGCAATTTGAAAACCCACAGCGAACCTTCTGAGTACCTAGACTTGAAGGCCAAGTTGGCCACGATCACGTCCATTCTGTCCAAGATGGTGGCTTGATTTTACAATACGAGTGATTCTCAATGATACACATAAATGTTCAAAAATATACAGAAATCGTATTGTTTTTATTCTCGACGATTTTTCTCCATCTGGGCCAATCGCCCGTTCCCTCGTTGATTGCATTGTCCGCAGGTGTTGACGACGCCTCGCACGGAGATGCCTTCCCAACCACATCTTGCATCGTTTCTCATCATTTCTATCTCGCACCTACGTACTTTCTGCATCACCGAAATCCCCGCCTTTGAACTGCTGTCGTCTGTGATCTTTTTCGTGAGATCGACCCGCTCAGATGTCTATCCCTCATCAGTTGATCAGCTCGGCTAGCTCCGCGCTCACTACTCCCGCGGGTAGCTTGCAGCAGGTAAGTCCACCTTTGTATTTGCAGCGATGTCTTGATGGAATGCTTGTTGATATCTGAGTACTTACACCACACAATGCCTTCTTGTGTCTGTCATTTGAGTAGTTTGCACGTGTTGGGGCACTCCTTTTTGGAGTAGTGAGCGGCTCTGTCGCAGTAGTAAGTTCCATTGTCTATATTCAGCGGAGATTATAGAACGACTGGCGGGCGCTGACGAGATTTGAAGCGATATGACATTCTGTTTCTAATTCTCAGGCGGGACAGGCGAGTGCGCGAGAGGCTGCTTACAAGGCCGCAATTTCGGAGCGCGACGCACAAATTGCCAGTTTGACCTCGGCCAAGAAAACTTTGGAGATGGAAAAGACCGGACAAGGTAAGTTTTCAGCAAGTATGGTTGCAGCCTCAGATGGTGATGCGGGGATCTGGCGGCGCTGTTTTGCTGACCCTCTTTCCCGGTTGGCCTCGTCTTCCCTTGCGTCTTCGTTTACAAATTCTTTCCTACTTTCTCTCAGCCGAAAAGCCATCCTCTGGAGATCCTGTCCAAGACTGGATCGATTCGCTTGCAGAATAATGGCTTTCTCGTACTCTTTCGACTTTTGCATGGGGATGTCAGCAGCATCAGATCTTGTGTGAGAACAAAGCGCACTGAGACGACCGCATGGCATGTTCGTAAGAAGGGGTCGGGGAGCTGATTCACGCATAGCAGAAAAATGAGCTTGACCCAAAAAGTGCACCATACTTTGACGTCCCGCGATGGAGAAACTGAGCAACTGAATGACTAGCATCGTGGCGCGTCGAGGTAAGCCCTGTTTCCCAAGCCATGTAGACGCCTCTACCGCCGAGCACAATTAAAATTCTAGAGCATGCATAGGCTGGATGTTTTTCCAGTTCTCCTCGAATGAATTGGGGTCGGCAGACGCATCGTGCCGTTTTCGATTAAGCTTGTGTAGACAACGGAATGTATCTGCTTGATCCGCCGAAGCATGCCACACATACCCGCACTCGGCTAGGACGTTGCCAATGTAGATGGATAGTCTCACCGGTAGTGTGGTTTATTTCGATTTCCTATCCTTTCGGAGCTCGACTGAGTGAACGGAATTTTATACAATTCCGATTGTCCGGGAAAGATACGGCTCATGAACTCACGCGTGCCTGATCAACTGCGTTGTTGCTTTCGTTCTACGATTATTGACCGTACATAGCCGAAATTTACCTCGCCTTCGCTGTCTCTGTCAAACGTTTCTCGACTTAGCGAAAAGGTTATTGGACGGCGTTGTATCGTTCGGGTCACAGACGCAAATCACTCCACTCGTGATGTGAACATGAGATGCTCACAATAGCTCTTGTTTCCATCCGAGTAGATGCGTCCATGTGTTGCAGATGCAGAGTACATTGGATCCTTCATCGGAAACCCTGGTGATTTGCGTTCATTTCGAAGTATGCGTTCAAACACGGCCATTGTAGCCTACTGTAACTCGGGTTGAACTCATGCGAAAACCTTCACGAAAAATTCGGCAACAGGTTTCTGTCAATAATCCTCGCCTACAATGCTTCATCTGATTTTTCATCGAATCCCCACTGGAGTCGCCGAGAGCATGCCCGGTAACAAGAGCTTGCAAAAAGACTTGTTTCCTGCATCTCTACCAAAGTTCTTTGCGAGTAAGTAGTACCACAAAGTTCGACACGCCTTTTACCAGATCTGCTTAGAATGGTGCTATCATATTGTGAGATGCTCTCTGTCCGACAAGCTCGAGCCTTGGACGTGAGGTTTCATGGCTGCAGGGCTAGTACTGTTGTAGGCAGGGAACTTTGCGCGGGTATTGGGCTGCACTGTTACCAAGTAGCTGGGCCGTCGCAGCTTTGTGGATTAACACAATTACCTTGCCCCAATGATCGTTAGATTTGATTTAGCTTCGACGTAGCTCTCACATGAGTGCGAAAAGTTGTCATCTCATTATCCGTTTCCCCTCATCAACAAATGTTCATATCCAGACGTCCTATAGAGCCACTTTATCCTTGTTTCATGCCACCTTCAATTGCGTAGAATTCTCATGCCTTGCAACACCTACTGAGGATCTAAATGGAACTTCTCAATAAACACATATTTCCGAACGGTTATGGTGAATGCATGTCTGAAACCAGTCGGGCGACGTATTGATCGATCTGACTTATGGCTGCACAACCTCGCGGGCTTGTTGATGCAGAAACCAAGAGTTAAGAGCCGTTGTACATAGATGATATTCCTTGTCTTCAACTTCTGGTAGCAACTGAGAAAATGCACATTTGCTATAAAATGAACGCCAGCACCTCAACTTAATACTCCTGGCTACTTCGATTTTTGGTTTTGTGGATCTGGGTTTCGGCTATCAAGTGAAGTTCTGCATGCCTTCGAAATCCGTGTGTCACGTCACTGGGAGCAGCAATTTCAGTCACGAAACTAGAAAAGACGAAATTTCTGTGGGCATGTCACAGTGGCACCGTGCCGCTGGAGAACGTATGGAAAACGAGTGCTGTGGTCAGAGAGAACATCTAAACTTGTTCCAGCACAGTAGTGTTTGATGTTCCTAATTTTGAACTGAAACACATATATATTTTTCTTCAAGAGCACTACGTATGTCGCCCTCGCCGTCCGTAATCTTTGGTCCGTACGCAGCAGCGGACATGACAACCCTCAAGGAACGTCTCAGCGAAGCTAGGCCCCAAATTTATGTGCTCATGTGTTCCTCCATGCCTTTTCATGTGGCACGATTATCGGTGGACCTCGATACCTGGAGGTCGCAGCATGCTCAGGTAAAGATTGTCACGCAATATGGCCATATTTTTTGAATGACCCCTTCCTTTATGGAACACTGTACATTGTTTGTAGGCGCGGGATTGAACAAGCTCTCTAGTGATACAAATGTTCTCAATACTGCTACTCCGAAATTCTCTCCAACCAGGATTCTCACGGCTGATGTGCCTCGACCATAGATTCGGTTCAGAGCCATGAGGTCCATACAAAATGTTCATGATGTGAGAATGTGAAGTTTTTGATTCGGAAAGCCTGTCACGCCGAAGTCGTCATATGAGGCGGACACACTTGGCTTCTGTAGGGCTAGTCACATGAACTGCAGGAACTAAATCAGATTCATGTCCTTTGCTCGTTTGTAATGCGTAATCGTGCGCTCAGAAGATGAATAGCATGACCATCATTCTTGTGTTTATGTGTTATCTACGCGGAAAGGTGCACCCTGAGAGTGCCAGAACGCAAGCTACACCGGGAAACTATCATTAACTTCAGGTTCCGTTCAGCTTAGTGTGAACTTCAACTTTCTTCTCATGATCGCCACCCTCAGATACGCTCGTGTCTACTCATATCGACAACATCTCACTATGGCTCATACGACCTCACCTAGTGTATGTTGACGCTAGTGACACTCATGATGAGATCGGCAAAGCAGTTTGGCTCGCTGAGAAATGATTATGCCAGTCTGTCGCTTAATGTTCTCAAGGCATGACTGTCGTTCCTCTTCGATTCCAAATCGATCATCACCCGATTGAAGCACCCGTGACCTATTAGAATTAGACCTAGATAAGCCCTATCAGTCGTAGCGACCAGATCTTGACTACATCTTGACTTCAGATGTAGGTTTTCCTTCCGGAGGCCCTTCTGGAAAACAGTCAGACATATTATCAAGCAAATCACAATCCTTGTCAGGCTGGGTAGGGAGATGCTTTCTTTCTGCTTTCTAGTGTACCATCTTTAATTCTCTCGTTGTAACTAGAATCTTCTTTTCGACGACAACTTGCTCTGAAATGTTCCTTGTTTCTTTTTTGGTCGTAAAGTACAGACAGATGTCCTCAAATAGTACAGCATGTTGTGATAGTGGGACATTTTTAATTTATGCTCAAGCTTGGATGCTGTGCAGTTCCTCATGGGATGCATTCTCGTGGTGTCTGCTCTATCACCCACACACATGGTGTGGTGCAGACTGAGCCCTCCATACTGGAAAAATGCATGACGGAAACAAATGTTTCTTTTTAATTTCATTCGCGCATACATTGCAGTATACCAACTCATGTAACCTGTCAAGTTGGAACTGATGCTTCGTTATATTCACGCATTGACGTTATTCGCAAATGGTGAGAGTTATTCATTGCCCACTCTCACACTTTGTCGTCTTCCTAGCGAGAAGTGAGCTGCAGGAGTTGAAGAATGGGTTTTAAACGCACCGCTTGGTACGTTGATCATTTGAGAGGACGAACAAGTACCCCCCCGGAAGACACATGCAGATAGAGTACTTATGAATAGTTTTGCTCAAGCAATATCGCCACATTCCCATACTAGTTTTCTGGATTATGCACGCTCATTCGATAAAGTGCCCTACGTTTTGTGATGGCTACCGGCTGAAATGCGCAGCAATGTGCAAGGAAGGCTCGATCGGTTGATAACAAATTTTATCTGACCAATTATACTCGCCCCATTTTGAGACCATTTAGGGTTAAGCCGTTTGTGCTCTCCCAGAACTCCAATCTCCAGCTCAACAAACGCTGACCACATCCAATTTTTTTCGGCAACACGCTCAGGTGGTCTCCCTTCCGGCAGCTTGGTTTTGTCGAGTACCCACAGACTTTGTCCGTCTTTCTCTCTCTCGCATTCTCCCCCCTCCAACCCTCACCCTCCTTCCCTATCATGTCCACCCCCGCCTTTGCTCCGAGCCCCGTGTGCGCCGCTCGCACTTCCCGCCCCCTTGCCGGCAAGCCCGTTTGCTCGCGCCGCCTCTTTGGGGGCACCTCCCTTACCACCACCCCCACCACCCCCCGCTCGTATGTTTCCGCCGTCCCCCTTCCAATTTTGCCGACGATCGAGGCGATGCGTCACGGGAAGCGCATTCCCAAGCTAAACAAGGCGGCGGACCAGCGCAAGGCGCTGCTGCGCGCGTTGACGACGGAGCTAATCCGCCATGGGCGCATCCAGACTACGCATGCACGCGCCCAGGCGGTGCGCAAGACGGCCGACCATATGATTACACTCGCAAAGGACGGGTCGTTGCATGCCAGGAGGCAGGCGCTGGGTTATGTGTATGACAAAGCGCTGGTGCATGCGCTGTTTGAGCAAGTGCCGGAACGGTATGGGGATCGGAATGGGGGATACACGAGAGTGTTGAGGACGATGCCGAGGAGGGGGGACAATGCGCCCATGGGGATCATTGAGCTCGTGTGAAGGGGAGGGAGAGTTGGGGGGTTTGTAGGTTACTGGTCGGGCATGCTGAGATTCGCAGTTGTCTGAGGGGAGGAAGGTAGCGTGGCATTTGTTTGCTAGTCGATCTTGGATAAGGTGGTGGACCAAGTTTGCAAGCGGCAGTTGTGTGCTGCGTGAAGTAAAGTCGACTGTGTGTCGGTCTTGCGGCTTGGAAGCCCTGACTATGTGTTCTACTTCAAAATGGAAACTATGGTGAAAATTCGGAACGTCTCATGAGTTTGAGACAGAGCACGGCTATCTCCGAGCCGCAAAGCGATTCCGAAGCGTTTCTAGCCGGACCGCCTGCCTTATCTAGAGACAGCGGTTGTTTCCAACGTCTCGAAGCTGATAACAATGTAAACAGTGGTGCCTTCTTACTCTCGTGCGATACGCGTTCACGGCGCCGATCTGGCTCCGCGCAAGTCTGCAAAGCGAACTTCGTCACCCTCTCCTTGGCCAGGACAGGGTATACGACGGTTGGCTGTGCCTTAATGCCCAACGTATCCGCACCATTAAAAACCATGTCGTAAGCGACGCGACCAGTGCACCCCGATCTTCCGTCTCTATCTTGTTCACTTTTGTACGGCAATTTTTTTACATATCTTCTGCAGTATCTCACCTAATTTTGCAGATCTGCTGTTACTTTCCGCTGCGGCCTCTCCGTTTCACGAGAGCCCTTCCGCCCTCTTCCTTCCTCCCCCTCCCCCTCCATCCCTCGGCTGTCGTACCCCGGGGTTTTCCATCGCACCATGCCCCGCCTGCAGATGCTGTCGCTTTATCGGCAGATCATGCGTCTGCATCGTCAAAAGCTGCCCGATTTGCATCGCTCCATCGGTGACAAAGTATGCCTCCTCCAGTCCTTCTTAAAGTTCTTTCATTCACTGCGTTCACACGCCCAGTCTCTAAAGCTCTGCTACTAACGCGCATCGAACCGCTTTCATCGTTGTGAACTGCGTCCCACACCCGGGATAGTATGTGCGACAGGAGTTTCGTGCGCATAGCGATGTGACTGAGGAGCAGGCACAACAGTTTATGGCGCAGTGGCACGATTATGCGGCGCATCTCGTGATGGAGGCGGTATGTTGCAGACGAGAGTGCGTATGTAGTATGATTGCGAGGAAGTAGGGAGTCCTTTTTTCTGACTGTATATGAGATTCGGGTGGTGGGTTGTTTTTGCATGCGTGCTGCAGGACCTACTTGGCGTGGGCCGCGATCTACCAGAAGCGGAGGTAGAAGCGCTCAGCGATGACCAGAAGGCGCAGCTAGCAAAGCTGCGCGAGTCCGCCGTCTCCGTCGGCATCCAAGCAAAGGTCGATACGGGAGAAAATCCTTACGACACAAATAAGCGATAGAATGAACAACAATCAACACATATCTACAACTGCTTTCTTCCCCAACCCCATTTTTCTATCCCCTTGCTCCCGCTCCCCCATCTCACACGACTGGCCCCACTTTTTCCACCGACGCGGCGCTACTCCTCGCGTTGAAAAACACAAAGTTGTTCACGGGCTGCTCCTTGCCTGACACCACCTTGACCACCTCCCTCCCCCATAATCCCCCTACAATCGCCGCCACCGCCGCCAACTCCCCTCCGCCTATTCCTTCCACTACCCCCTCATTCACTTCCTTCGCCCCTTTCTCCCGAGCTATCCGTCGATACAACTCCCTCACTACCTCCTGGTCGGCCTCCCCACCGTCCGGCAACCTCCCATGCCCCCCATCAAACGCCCGCACCACGCCCGCTACATGCCATCCAAACTCCCCCTGCCTTGACTCCCCCCCCCACCTCCCCTCCACAGCCTCCTCATACGAACAATACCTCACCACCAACTCCTCGGACTTCTCCACTTTCTCCTCCCCGCCCGGCTTCTTTTTCCGCTTCACCTGGCACTTATACTCGGCCCCCAAATCCAGAAACACCCACCCCATCCCCCCCACCACCCTCCCCCCCATAAACGCAATCCCTCTTCCTCGACACTCCTCCCCCACCCGCTTCTCCCCTGCGCCTCCCATGCCCACTGCACACACCACGCGCCATTCCCCCCCCCCCCCCCCCCCTCCACTCGCCGTCTCCTCCCCCACTCGGTCCACCTTGACGTGCGGGTTCAGTGCACGCAGCGCCGCCGCCGTCGCCTCCACATCCGCGCCCAAAAACCCTGCACGTACAGGCACGGTCTGGCATAGAGCGAGACGAGCAACGCCGGAGAGAAGGACGTTCTTGCACATTTCATGCCCGAGCATGCTGCATGGAGCGCCGATGATGAGCACGTGCGCGGCGGAGAGGCGCCGTTGCGCTTCCAGGCCCCACAAGCGGATCTGACGGTCGTACAGGGCGGCCTCCTCGCCGGTGAGGTCGCGGGGGGGAGGGGCGCGTCCCATTGTTGGATAGGAAAGGGGGAAGGAAGTCCACTTGAAGGGTGGGAACAAAAGAGTGGGAGGAGAGTCGGACAAGGACACGTCAGGTGTGCCATGTGGGGGGGGGGGAGGGAGTCGGATCACATGGATTTGATCGTGTGTGGTGCGGATCACGTCTCTTCAATTCTGGGAAAATTTCAGTATAAAAACGGCCATCCTCATCTGTCTGCGCCGCCATTTCCGTTACCTGCCGGCGGCGGCGGAGGCGGGCATGAAAGTGTTGCGCTAATGGCGCGTTGCACTCTCCGCATTCTTCATCGCGGTAAACCTTCTGCTCTCCTGCCTCGTCGCCGGCAAGTCTGCAACCGTTTGCTCAGAATGGGTGCACCTGACTTGGATCTCTCCGCCTTTGACAATCCCGAGCCTACACCACTTGCCGTCATAACAAGTGCACTCCCTCAACAGCCCCCTTTCTCTGACGATGAGTCGGTTTCCTCACCGCCGCGCAAGCCACGTGATGTGAAGCAAAAGCTTCCGTATCGTGCAGAGGTCGCTGTCGATGGCCGCCGATACAAGGGACGGCGTGTATCGAGAGGTGATGTGGAGCTTGACATCGAGACACTGGGGCTTGTGCATGACGCTTCGGAAGGAGAGCCAGTGGAGGCAGACGAGGAGGAGGATAGCGATGAAAGTGTTGTCAGCGACGGGAATGAGTTTGATAACGGGAAAGATGGGAGTACTTTTAGTGACGATGATGATGTCGACGATTTCGACGACAGTGGGGAGGAGGATAGGAGTAATCTCGCCGATGACAGCAACAAAGGGGACGAGAAGCTTCGTGAGGAGGAGCGCGCTGTCACGGTGCGCCTTCTCCAAGCAGAGAAGCATGAGCGGCTGCGCGCGCAGGCTGTGCGCAAACAAAAGGTATGTAGTTCTTTTTTTGATTCCGGTTTTGGTTTCTTGCTGCGTGTGGTGTAAGAGAGTTGCGGCCACTCTTGCTCGGATCAGGTGCTCATGATGATCAATTACCGTGCTAGACTTTTGAATGCTGCGGCTAAGAAACGAACGGTTTATCCATTCTCTGAAGATACTCGATCCGAGCAATAGGTGCGCGCTAGTGGCCTTCCTTTCCCGGATTATTGACCCTACTTTTCGTCTTTCTGGTTTTGGGTGTTCTGCAGGCATTGTACGATGCCGTCGTGGACTTGCGCATCAGGATGGAACCGCTCATTGCGCTGTCACGGACGTTTCCGGGAAAAGAACTGAAGAAGGAGTGTAGCGCTTGGCAGACGACAGACGAAATGGACGAGGCGAGAAAGGGGGCTGATGTGGCGATGGAGGCTCTCAGTGAGGAGGCTGGTTCCGTATTGGAAGCCTCCTGGCCAGGAGGTGTGGAGGGTGGAGGGGATGTCCAATTCGTAGAGTGGAGAGATTCGGTCCTGGATCGGTGGGCCACAAAGGTGAATGAGGCGGACGGTATTGTGCCGAAAGGCGGTTTCAAATCGTTTGATACGACAGTCAGTGGTCAAATGAAGGCCTCGCTTGCGACAGGTAAACATTTGAGCAGGACGCGACGAGTGAAAGAGCGCATAGAGCTTATTGGTAATAATCTCGAAATGCCTCAGGGCTCTAGCGAGTTGCAGTATGACGACGGTGAGTTTTACCGCACTCTGCTGCGTGAGATTATCGAAAGTGGGGAAGGGGCGGGCGGGGGGTTGCGATATGCGCAGCTGTCGAAGAGTGGCAAGGTAAAGAAGAAGCGTGATCGCTCATATGCTAAGGGGAGGCGATTGAAGTACGATTTGCATGAGAAGCTGGTTGGGTTTTTGGCTCCTGTGCCATTGCCGGACCCAGGACCGCTGGATGAAATTGTTGCGGCAATGTTTGGCCGTCGCGGCACTCTTCCGGCGGTAGTGTAGTGACTGTGACGCTGAGGGTCGCCGGAGTCATTATAGTCATGTACAGTATTTATATGGTGTTGCGTGTGACAATGCGGCGAGTGTTGTGTCGTAAATTGACCCTTCAGTACTGCAATTTGGTGCTGTAGTCTTTCGGAGCGTCGACTAGACCGCGACCCTTTCTAGCCCCTCGGTAAACGACCTCAATAATGTCAATGAGATCCTGCGAACTCTTCATCGGAAACGTAATCTTGTTGTTGTTACCCGTGCCCATGTCAACCATGATATGCTTGTCCCTGTGGAAGAACATGACTGTGCACGGATCGGTGAGCTTGTAGTCCTCGTTGAATGCAGTGACCTGCTTGATGTCAACCAAATAGATGACGGCAAAGTTTTTGACCAGCTCGGCCACTTTGTATAGCGTCTCGTCCATAATCATGCACGTGGGATCTGAGTCCGAGCCCCACCGAATCACAACAACACGGTCCAGCTCGCTCTGTAGTGCATTTGCCACCGCTTGCTCACTGTCCAGATGCGGCAGAAGGTACGACATCGCTGAAAAAACAGTCGTGGAGAGTCTGTTGACGAGCTGGCCAGCGAACCAGAGGGGGTGAGGGGATGTGTGACAGGAGAAGGATTCTTTTGAGAAGCAAGCGGGTGAGCGAGGAGACGGCCTGAAGTTGTCGCTCAGATGACGGACGTGAGAGCTGCTGCGTGGTACTGACTATGTTGACATGTCCTCACTGAATTCACCACAGTCGCGGCGAGCATCTCACTTCTCAACCCGAGTTGGCTGGACCACTTGCACGCACGATTACGAAAATTTGCTCCTGCGGATCAAATATATGCTGCCCAACCACTCACAACACTGCCTCTCTACTTGTCCGGTACCCCTCTCTTTCTGCCTGTATGCCGCCCCCCTCCCCCCCTGTCCTTCTCCCGCACCTCCCACCATCCCACCCTATCCCCTAACACCATCCACTTACCCACGCTCCCCCCTCCCCTATGTCATTCAACGTTCGCGCCCTCAAGCGCGAGTACGAGATCCGCACGTGGGCGCACATTCTACAAGCGCACCCCTACGTTGCCGTAATCCAGATCACGGGCGGGCGCGCGTGGGGCCGCACCAACCTAAAGTCGCGCGTGCTCCCCCCGCCTCCTCCTCCTCCCGACCCTTTACCGCCGGTTGGGGCGCGCTTTGCGTCGCCAAAGTATGCGCGGGCGGGGGCGGGACGGACGCGGTACGTGGGGCTGACGGAGTTGTTTCGGGGGTGTCCGAGCGCAGTGGTGTATGGGAGCGAGGTGGGGGTGGTGGCGGAGACGGTGAAAAGGGCGAAGAATGAAATTGACGGGGGGGTGG
>JAUKWC010005888.1:0-20506 GCA_032356245.1 Endocladia muricata | reverse complement strand
CAGAAATGACGACTAAAGCCTTAGATCTGCTGGATAACTCGCCCGATGGCTTCTTTCTTTTAGTTGAAGGCGCACGGATCGATCATGCTGGTCATGGCAATTTGCGCGAGCACAATATCTATGAAACGCTAGAATTTGAAAACTCCTTTCAACAGGTGATCAACTGGATGGAAGGCCGAGATGATACGCTTCTCCTCTTGACAGCAGATCATGAAACGGGTGGTCTTTCTGTTCGCCGAAATAGAGGGCGCGGTAATTTTCCCTCTGTATCTTGGAGCACAACAGGACATACGGGACAGAATGTAGCTATCTATGCATGGGGACCCAATGCACATCTTGTAAACAATACGATAGACAACACAACTATATATGATATTAGCATTGCAGGAAGTGGGCAAGGTGTCCCGTGTCGACCAACCCCAACACCAACACCGACCAATACACCAACCAACACGCCGACCAATACACCAACAGCAACTCATACGCCAACGCCTACTAATACATTTACACCAACCAACACAGCAACCAGCACGCCAACGCCAACCAATACCTTTACACCGACCAACACAGCAACCAGCACATCAACGCCTACCAACACACCGACTATAACGCCCACCTATACACCTACCAACACACCGACTTTAACGCCGACCGATACACCAACCAACACGCCAACAGCAACCGATATACCAACCCTAACGCCCACCCATACTGCAACCAACACGCCGGTGCCAACATCAACGTCGACCGATACATCAACGCCGACGAATACACCGACGAATACGCCGACGAATACGCCGATACCAACGGCCACGCCAACGAATACGGCAACATCGACTAGTACATCGACCCCAACGCCAACACCCATTGCGGTCACTGGCTGTATTTGGATCGACAACGATAGCGATGGTATTAACGATGCGAGTGAGCCAGCCTATGGTCTAGGTGCTACCGTAACGCTTAATGGATCGGATGGTACGACGGATTCGATGGTAACTGGTGAAGATGGCTGCTATCGTTTTGAGGAGCTATCCGCGGCAGAGGATTATGAGGTAACATTTGTCAAGCCTAATGCATTCAGCTACACGCTAAATGATGTGGGCGATGAAGCAACCGATAGCGACGTCACAGTCCCTGACCCAGACAATGAACCAAATGTTGGGACTGCGCCAGCAACGGATTGCATGGACGGCACGCCTGATCGCTGTGCTGATGCTGGCCTAAACTTGGGCGTTGGCATCAACATGGAAATTGTGTTGAGCGATGACGTCGTCTGTGCGGGTGACGAAGTAACGGTGCAGATGTATACACGGGTGCTCAATGCAAGCCCTGGTATCCAGTTCCGCAACATTCAAATCTATAATAATGATTTGGACGCAGATATCGATATCCGTGACACGCTCTTTGTAGAAGATAGCGATCTGAACGGCAACGGCTATCTTGACTGGGTTGATCTTGATGATAAAGATTACGTAGCACCAAATGGTGATTTGCGTAGCGATGAAGAATTCTTGCACGAGTATACGCGAGTCTTTAATGAGACAACCACAATCGTGGCTGGCGATCGCGCTGATGTCTTCTTAGTCGACGATTATGAGAACCCGACTTCTGAGGTTGATCTGGAACGCACAATCGAGGCGGAGTACTCTGCTACAGTGACGGTGCTTAGCCCAAATGTCTCCATTTTGGTTGAGCCTGAGGTTGAAGCCATAATCGCTGGAGACTCAGCAATCTTCAACATTACTATCCTGAATACTGGCGATACTGAACTTTCTAACGTTACAGTCAGCCACGAATTGGCTCCAGATTGTGATGGCAATATTGGTTCGATTGCCGTAGATGACGGATACGCTTATGCTTGTCAGATTGAAGATGTAAATGCGAACTTTACGCTAGATATGAGCCTTAGTGCTGATATTGCAGATGAAGACGGAAACAATGTTTGTTCTATAGATGAAATTGGTAGCGGCGGGATCGAAATGATCCCGCCGACACCAACCCCCACAGATACACCAACCGATACACCAGTTCCAACAAACACTTCTACAAATACTCCAACCAGTACATCGACCAATACACCCACCAGCATACCGACAGATACGCCAGTGCCGCTGATCGTTAACCTGTGTCCAGAGAACGAAGTCTCTAGAACTGGCGCAATTACGTTATCTGGCACGGGTGTGGCAGGCGACGAGGTACAAATTTTGGCCTCTGGTCTAGTCATTGCCAGTACTGAGATAGGCAAAGACTCGGCTTGGGAAATTGATATTACGCTAGATGGTACAGGCGATATCCCCGTTGCTGCGCAGACTGTTAATCAGAATGGTAAAATCACAGGTATTACGCAGCCGATGATATGCGCCGTCGCAACGGCAACACCGACGAAGACAGATACACCGGTGCCAACGGCGACCAGTACGCCTGTTCCAACTAAAACACCGACTAATACAGCCGTGCCACCAACGGTAACGCCGCTGCCTCCAACAAATACACCAATTCCAGCAACCAGTACACCGACCAACACACCAACGGATACACCAGTACCGCTAACGGTTAATAGGTGCGCAAGTGATGAGGTTTATAAAGATGGCGCACTGACGCTTTCTGGTACAGGTGTGACAGGAGACGAGGTGCAAATTTTAGCCGCTGGCTTGGTTATTGCCAGCACCGAAGTAGACAAAGACTCAGCTTGGGAACTTGACATTGTGTTAGATGGCACGGGTGATATTCCCGTTGCCGTGCAGACCATTGACGAAGATGGCGAGATCACGGGGATTACACAACCGATGATATGCGCTGTAGCAACAGCTATGCCGACTGAGACACCTGCACCAACAGATTCGCCTGTTCCAACCAAAACGCCGACCAGTACACCGGTGCCACCAACCGCAACGCTGCCGCCACCAACAGAGACGCCTGTGCCACTAACGGTTAATATGTGTCCAGAGGATGAAGTCTACAAAGATGGTGCAGTTACACTTTCTGGTACGGGGATAGCTGGCGACGAAGTTCAGGTACTGGCCGCTGGCTTGGTTGTTGCCAGCACCGAGGTAGACGAAGACTCGGCTTGGGAACTTGATGTTGATTTAGATGGCACGGGTGACATTCCTGTTGCTGTACAGACTCTCAACGAGGATGGCGAGATCACAGGGATTACGCAGCCGATGATGTGTGCTGTGGCAACGGCAACGCCGACCAACACAGATACACCTGCACCAACGGCAACCGATACGCCAGAGCCAACAGACACGCCAGAGCCAACGGATACGCCAATACCGCCAACGAGTACGGCGCTGCCACCAACTGCCGTGCCGCCAACACCAACGGAAACGCCGGTGCCGCTGACGGTTAATATGTGTCCAGATGACGAGGTCTACAAAGATGGATCCATTACATTGTCTGGTACAGGTATGGCTGGTGACGAAGTTCAAGTTTTGGCCGCTGGCTTAGTTGTTGCCACGACCGAGATAGATGAAGACTCATCTTGGGAGCTTGACATTGAATTGGATGGCACAGGCGATATTCCTGTTGCTGTGCAGACTCTTGATGAAGATGGTGAGATCACAGGAATTACGCAGCCGATGATGTGTGCTGTGGCAACGGCAACGCCGGTCAATACAGATACACCTGCACCAACGGCAACCAGTACCCCGGAACCAACAGACACACCAGAACCAACAGACACGCCAGAGCCAACGGATACGCCTGTCCCACCAACGGACACGCCTATGCCACCAACCGTAACGCCGGTGCCACCGACGAATACGCCGATTCCGCTGACGGTTAACATGTGTCCAGATGACGAGGTCTACAAAGATGGATCTATTACATTGTCTGGTACGGGTGTGGCTGGTGACGAGGTTCAAGTTTTGGCTTCTGGCTTAGTCATTGCCACGACCGAGGTGGATGAAGACTCAGCTTGGGAACTTGACATTGAATTAGATGGCACAGGTGATATTCCTGTTGCTGTACAGACTCTTGATGAAGACGGCAAGATCACGGGGATTACGCAGCCGATGATGTGCGCTGTGGCAACGGCTGTTCCAACAAAGGCACCAACTGCCACCAAGACACCTGTACCGCCAACCAAGACACCTGTACCGCCAACGAAAACATCCGTTCCACCGACTGCAACGCCGATTCCACCATCAATTATGGGTTGTCCAGACGAGGTGCTAGATTCACCAATAACTACCTTATCTGGTGACGGTCAATTTGATACAGAGCTTCAACTGTTTGTTAACACGGTTGAGATCGATTCGGTTGAGGTAGACGAAGATGGTGAGTGGATGTATGATATTGAGTTTAACGGTCCGGGTGAGTACATTGTTTATGTACAATCTGTAGATGAGGACGGTGACTTGATGGACATTTCTGCACCGATTCGCTGTTTGCTTCCAGCGCCACCAGCTACATCTACACCCGTACCAACTGCGACCAGAGTGCCGCCGACAAGCACACCATTACCAGTGGCTACAGCAACACCCATTCCGCCAGTGATTAATAGCTGCGGTTCGACTACAATGTCGCTCACGAAAACAGTGAGTGGTACGGCTGCTCCAAACTCTGCACTTGAGGTCTTGGTCGATGCCATTGTTGTAGATAGGGTTCTTGCGAATCGGGCTGGTGAGTGGCTGTATGAACTCAACTTGGTTGATACAGGAGCATACATTATCAATGTGCAATCTGTTGACAGCAAGGGCACGATCATAAGAGTATCGGCGCCAGTGCGCTGTATGGTGCCAACGGTTACACCGCAGGCAACGGCCACCGCCACGTATACACCACCGCCACCACCGATTTCAGCAGCAGCACCAGTGACGCCTGTCTATCTACCAATGACGGGATTCACTTCTAGCAACGTCAATCATATGCTTTGGACAACGTTGTTAGTCGGTATGTTGATCTTGACGGCCGGACTCTACGATCGAAAGCGGAAAGAGAAAGAAAACTAGTAATGGTATAGTAAGCAGTATTATTGATAGTTTACGTCAGCAGTAAAAGAGATGAGCAGGATATGAGGTGAGCGGGGATATCAAGTCTCCGCCCACCTCTTTTACAGAAGACTTAGGCTAATTCAAAAAACTACTTGTACGGATTTCAACGGTTTTTTGGGATTAGCTGCGGCTATATACGTATATTTTAATTTTTGGAATAGCCTTACTGGAAAGAATGTAACCGTTCACCATCTCCCGTAGGCTGCTAACAATCGTATAAGTATGCTCATTTTGTGGTGAGTTGTAGATCCGGTCTTGTAAGACCGGATCTATTTTTATTGGCGCGAAGAGTCACGCCGGTCATGCGGGCTATGTCTGTAGATTTACATTTTTAGATTGTATCTGTGAGGTTTATCTCTGTAGGGTTATCTCTGTGTAGTGGAGAGAAGCAACTGCTCCTCGGTTGGCTCTGCTCAGCAGTACCATGGTTCGCTAAGGCGGGGTGGTGGCGGGTAGTGTGGTTTGTAAGGTGGTAACTTATTTGGTTGATGCGTTTTTGCGACGTCGGGCGTCTGTTGTTTGATTGCGGCTTGGGTACTTACCCAGATCTGGGTGAAGATTTGATGGCGAGACTGGTCGAGCTTTTCACCTGCTTGAATCAGCGCCAGCAGATCCGTGTGGAGCTGATCGACGGCTGGATTGACGTGTTTCCATGGATAGGCCAATGCCTGTTCGTCGAAAGCTTGGACTAGGTTGGCAACGCTTTCTAGCTCAAGTAATTTTGATCCGGTTGGGATCAAGAGCCGAATGGCATACTGAATGGGGGCGACATGATCGATTAGGTTGAGTTCTGCGATGGTGTTGAGCAAGTCGGCGTGGCTCTGTAGCGTTGTCCACGGGTGGAAGGTGACGAAGGTTGGATTGATGGTGATACCAACTTCGTCGAGCAATTCTACGGCTTGGATGAAATCGGCGCGGGTGTGGCCTTTGGCAAAGTGCTGGAGTACATTGTCGTCTAGGGCTTCGATGGCGGAGGTAATAAAGAGACAGCCGGTCTCTTTGAGGGTGGAAAGGTGGCGCGCCTGCTGGAGTAGGTGCTCGACTTTTATGATAACGTCGTAGGTGATGTGCGGAAATTCGTCGTGCAGCGCTTGGACGATAGACAGCGCGTGACCAGGTCCGTTAAAAAAATCGGGATCGCCAAAGGTGATGTGGGTGGCCCCGGCGGCAATTTGATTGCGGATGTCGGCGAGTACGATGTCGCGCTGCACGATGCGAAAGTGGCCGTTGTAAACAGGAACGATGGGGCAGTGGCGGCAGTGATGTTTGCAGCCGCGGGTGGCTTCGGTGTAGCCGACAAGACGCGTGCTTTTTTGGTCTGTACCTGGTTGAGTGCCGGATATGAGATGGGCGTAGCTGTCCAAGGGCGGCAACGTGCTGCGATCTGGGGTAAGAAATTTTTGGCGTGCGAGTGATGGAGCGGCTTCCGTTTTTTGAAAAATCGGCTCGGTTTGAGCTGTTTGCAACTGTTGAGACTGTAGTTGTTGATAGAGCGCAAGCAGTCCTTCTTCAAATTCGCCACTTAGAATGGTGTTTGCACCTTGCTGATGTAGAAACTTTTGGTTGAGATGGGCATAAAGCCCGTAGCAGCAGATGTGGGCTGTGGGGTTAATTTTTGCGATCTGCTGCAAGATCGGGATGGCAAGGCGGGTGGCGGTGTGCATGGGGAGGTAGATGGCAACGAGGTTGGCGTTGATGATGGTCTGATGATCAAGTTTTTGAATGGCGAGATCAAGACATGTAACGGTCGCGCCTTCACGCGTGAGCCAAGCGGCTGGGGAGGCAAGACCAAAGGGTTGATGACCTAATTCGTATAGTGACAGGAGGGCAACTTTCATTTGTTTGTGACGTTTTTTTGTGTAGAATCGTGTGATTGAAAATGTTTGAATAATAATGGTTAGATGAAAAAGTAGAGTGCCAGATGGAATATGGTGGCCAGAAGCAGGACTGTGCCAAAGGTTGATTTGCTAACTTTGTGCCAGAAAAGAAACATGCCCGCCCAGCCGCCAACCCAACCGCCACCGAGGGCTAGTAGGTGGAGTAAATTTTCGGGCACGCGGGTTCCATTACGCCACGCTTGAAATTTATCGTATCCATAATACAGGAACGTGATAATGCTCAGAGCGATGATCCAGATTAGATAAATCTGACCCTGAAGAAAAGGGTACTGGATCCATATATATATAGCCGCCATAAACGTGAGTATGATTGCGATGATGCCAAACGATGAGAGTATCTTTGTCATGGGTTCTATGTTTGGGACTATTTATTTGAGTCTGTGCTCAATTTTTGAGGTGCTGAAATGGTGGTAGTGGGCAAGCATATTCTATTCAAAAAGGCAGAAGACTATGTGTGCTCGTCTACCCCTTTTTCGATATCAATCCGGTTTATTCTATTCAGTAGGCCCGTCACTGGCCGCTACATCACTGGCCTCTTGATCAGCGATGCCAATGAGTTCGCTTGGGTTTTGCATCCGTGTCGTCGATCATGGCTGTAGTATACGAGATTGCTTGTTCAAAGTCAACGATAGAACATTTGTTTATGTGTAAGCTATTCTGGCTTCACACCATCAATAGATCGGCCATCGGTTAGACAGCATCAACTTGATATACTACAATGCCCGCAAAGATCTGTCCGCTTGAAATCGTGAGATTAAATAAATATAAGTGTTGGGCATTTTGCCTACAAAAATTGAAGGATGGATGAGATGAACTCAGATAAAGCAAAACAATTGGTGCAAGAGCAATTTGGTCCGGCAGCGGCGGCGTATGCAACGAGTGCAGTCCATGCCAAGGGTGCGAGTTTGGCGCGTTTGGTGGAATTGGTGCAGCCACAGGCGGATTGGCACGTTCTAGACGTGGCATCTGCGGCTGGACATACGGCATTTGTATTCGCACCACATGTTCAGCAGGTAATATCGTCGGATCTGACGCCCGAAATGTTGCTGGTTGCAACGAAACTTGGCGCAGAAAAGGGGATCGAGAATGTTTCGTTTGAAGAGGCAGATGCAGAGGCATTGCCTTATGATGATGGCTCGTTTGATTTGGTGACCTGTCGGATTGCGCCGCATCATTTTCCCGATGTGGCACAGTTTGTGCGCGAGGCTGCACGCGTGTTGAAATCTGGCGGCATTTTAGCGGTTGTGGATAATGTAGTGCTTTCGGGCGAGACGGGCGAGTATGTGAATGCGGTGGAAAAGTTGCGCGATCCGAGCCATGTGCGGGCGTTGGATATGGCGGAGTGGGTGCAGCTTTTTGAATCGGCTGGATTTGAAATCTTGGAACAGGAAACTGCTCCCAAGAAGATGCAATTTGAAGGTTGGGCAATACGGCTTGGTGCATCGGACGAGACCGTAGCAAAACTGCGCACGCTCTTTTTAGACGCACCAGCCGGCGCCAAAGCATTTTTCCAACCCGAAGAAACAGAGTCGGATATTACATTTTATTTGACAGAAGGATTATTTGTGGGTCGGAAGAGCGCATAGGACCAGATTCTCATTGACGTCATCCGCTGATCACCCTCGACCATCTCTCAACGCCTATTATGCTCGAACGACTGCTGCCACTTTGCATTGATCAGTGCCGTCATGGTTATGTATGCAAGAAAGAGCAGGGCTGCAAACAACATGGTAAAGATGTACGTTCGAGGGTGGGCAAGTGGATTGATGATGCGATCCGTAATGTCCATTAGCAATAGTTGTGGATTGGCGATTACGTCCCAGCTATTCCAGCGCAAAAAACGCCCTAAGTAAACGCCAAAGCCGCTGAGCGAAACTGTAAACAGAACCAGCAGCCAACTCATCCATTTGCCTAGCTGCATGTCAGCCAAATTTTGAACGATCCAAAGCGAGACCAGCCCGGCGCAGAGTCCATTCCATGCAAACGAGAAGAGCATGGTGGCATCATACCAAAGCGGAATTTTGTAGTGTGGGCGCAGATGGATAAGATCGGTGACCAGATAGGGGGCGTTGGGAAAAAAGGCCAGCCAAATCATAAATGGACCAGCGAGCAGCAGCGTGGATCGATTGCCGCGATAAACCAGTATCCACATCCCAAGCGCGACAAAAAGTGGAATCCACGCAAGGAACAGATTCCAAACCAGACCGATGTGATGTACCTCGCGCAGATAAAAGATCCGCGCTGCGACAAGGGCAACGCTTAGGGCGGATGAAAGGGAAAGAGCCGCGATCAACAAGATTCGATCTCGGTGTGTGTGCCAAAATTGTACAATAGAACTCATTCTTCTACTCTCTTTGTAAATAGGTTGGGTAATTTTTATGTCAGTCTATTTTAACGCTTTGTACAAAAAAATTGTTCCGCAAAGAATAGTGCATAAGCCAGAGTTTTAACAATCTACACAGATGCTCGATCTGCGAACGGCTTCCATGGCGAGGTTCTATTGAGCCGATTTTAAAGAGAAACTAAAAGGAGCGATCAAGAAAAAGTCTTGATCGCTCCTTTTAGTTTCTCTGCCGTTTTATCTTTGGTCAAAAAATTGGTCTTAACGCACTCGATTCAATCCATTCAACGCCGCCACGCGGTACGCTTCGGCCATGGTTGGATAGTTAAACGTTGTGTTGACAAAGTACATCAACGAATTGCCCTTACCTCGCTGCGACATAATCGCCTGCCCAATGTGGATAATCTCCGATGCCTGCGAACCAAAGCAGTGGATCCCCAAAATGCTCAGCTTTTCGCGATGGAACAAAATCTTTAACATGCCCACCGTGCGCCCACTGATCTGTGCTCGCGCCAGATCTTTGAAGAATGCGTGACCCACTTCGTATGGCACCTTTTCCTCGGTTAGCTGCGCCTCGGTTAGCCCAACGGAACTGATTTCGGGAATGGTGTAAATCCCCGTCGGGATCTGGGAGACCAGTCGATAATCACACTCGCCATAGACCAAATGTGTTGCGGCAAAACGCCCTTGATCATAGGCTGCGCTGGCTAAACTTGGGTAGCCTATCACATCGCCAACTGCATAAATATGCGGCTGTGCTGACTGGAAATTCTCGTTGATTACGATATTGCCGCGACTGTTGATCTCGATATCGAGCGCCTCTAATCCCATATTATCCGAATTGCCGGTGCGACCATTTGCCCACAAAAAATAGTCGCTGCGGATCTCTTTGTTCGACTTTAGAAAGAGCGTGACGCCCGTATCATCTGGCACCACTTTGTCGATCTCTTCATTGTGGCGGATCAACGCACCCTGTTCGCGCAAATGATAGGCCAGCGCATCAATAATCTCATCATCCAAAAAGCTCAGCAGCCGATCGCGCATGTTGATTAGATTGACCTTCACGCGTTGACTGCGAAACATCGACGCATACTCGCAGCCAATCACACCCGCACCATAAATAGTCAGCGAGCGTGGATGTTCCGTCAGGCGCAGGATTTTATCGCTATCCAAAATGCGCGGATGAGAAAAATCAACCCCTTCTGGATGATACGGTCTAGCACCAACAGCGATAATAAACGCATCTGCCGTGTACCGTTTTTCGCCCATCCCCGAAGTCACCTCAACCGTCTGCGCATCGACAAAAACAGCGCGGCCGTGGATCACATCTACCGCGTTCCGCTCGTAAAAACCGCTGCGCAGCTTAACCTGTTGCGAAATCACATCTTGCGCTTTGTTCAGCAGATCCTGATAATCATCATTCTGATAATTATTGGTATCGACCATCTGCTGTACGGCTTGGCGCAACGCTTTACTTGGGATAGTCGCGTGGTGGGTGCAGTTGCCGCCAACCTGCTCGTTGGCATCGATTACGGCAACGCGTTTCCCTTCCTTGGATGCCTTCATCGACGCGCCTTCACCACCCGGTCCACTGCCGATGACGATCACATCATAATGGGATAATTGATCTGACATATTCTCTAACTCGCCTTTCGTCGTAAACGGTTGCGTAAACGGTTGATCGATCCTTTGCCTTTGCTATTAGGCCATTCCCAAAATTAAACTATATGTTATGGCCGCAAGCTACTCCAGAAAAGCCGATGAAGTACGTATAATTATTTTTGTGGATTAGCTTTAAACCTTTGGCAGCACGTAAAGCAGAATGGCCACAAAATGACACGTGCTGCCAGCAATAACAAAAAGATGCCAGATAGCGTGGTTAAAGGGCAGCTTTTCCCATAAAAATGGAATGATACCCAGCGTATAACAGATGCCGCCCGCCGCAATCCAAGCGATACCGCTCAGACCAATTACATCGATCATCGAGCTGATTAAAAAGAGCGACAGCCAGCCCATAATCACATAAATTGTGGTCGAAATGCGCGTGAATCGATCTGTGAAAAACGATTTGAGACTTGCCGCGGTTAGGGCTAAGGCCCAAATCAAGCCAAAGAAAATCCAGCCCTCAGTCGTGCGCATCTTCACAAGCAAAATGGGGGTGTACGTTCCCGCAATCAACAGCGATATCCCAACATGATCCATCACATGAAAAACATGCTTAGCTGGCTTAAACTGAATACCGTGATAAAGCGTCGAGGCCAAATACAAAAAGACCAGCGACCCACCGTAAATGCTCACGCTGACCACGCTCCATACATCGCCGCCCATCGCCGCAAAAATAATTAGCGACGTTAAAGCCGCCACACTCAGCGCAGCGCCAATCCCGTGCGTAATCGCATTCGCAATCTCTTCGGCCAAAGACTCCCGATATACCTCACATTTTGCCGTTGCATCATTATTCATATAGTTGTTATTTGTATAGTTATTCACAATACTTCCTTTAAAAATTTAATCACTCGCTCAGCACATGCCGCCGGTGATGATTGCAATAAAAAGTGCTTACCTATGATCTTATTGACGGTCAAACACATACAACACTTCTCAAAATCTTCAACACTTCGTTTGGGAACTAAAACGTCGTGACTTGCCTGTAAATAAAGACTTGGGCAACTAATCTGTACAGTCGGTTGCGATAGTTCCGCAATCACCTCAAGGCGTTGCCCAATAATTTGCGGCGGAGTTCCACTCACAACTTTTTTCAACCGCATTCGCATTTGTGGATCAACCGACGCGCCAAGTAAAAATGAATCGCACACCCAATCCGGCGGTCCTTGACCAGTCAGTAGCCAATCAGGACAAACATGACGTAACCGTAACAATAGTGGTAAAGGGTTCTGCAAAAACGTGGCAACTAAAATAACCGCCTGCACAGTTGTCCGATTGCGCCGCACAACCTCAAACGCAATTGATCCCGAGAAAGATTCACCTAGTAACACATACGGCTCATGCTGCTGCACAGCCGACTCCACAAACCCCGCCAAATTTTCAAGCGACTGCTCAATATCGTTGGGGTAACGAATAACCTGAGTTTTATCGGCTTTTCCTAACCCATCAATAAAGTCAGTAAAAAGATCACCCGTGCCATCCATCCCTGGCAGCAAAACTAGCTTCACCCCTTCATCCAGTCATCCCTTCAACTCTATTCTTCCCACACGCTATGATACGCACCAATCTGATCAAAATAATCAAGCATACGCCCATAAAACGGATCCGCTCCAATCGTCGCGCTATCGCCGATTACAATCAGCTTTCTGCGCGCTCGCGTCATCGCCACATTCATGCGTCGCGTATCGCTCAAAAAGCCAATCGCACCATCCACATTCGAGCGCACAAGCGAGATAATCACCACCTCTTGCTCGCGCCCCTGAAATCCATCGATACTGTTGATTTCGACATTTTTCAGTGAACTGTCAGTCTCTGCCAGTTCGCGCAGCAGTCGAACTTGAGCAGAATAGGGTGAGATCACCGCAACGTAGCTTGGCGGTAGGCTGGCCTCGATCAAGTCTCGCACCTTGCGCTGAACAAGATCCGCCTCTTGGGGATTGGCGCGACTCTCGCTCTCGGCATCCTGAACTTCATCATACCCAGCACCCGCCGTATCAATAAAGTGTACAGAAGTATCAGTCAACTCGTTCGATGCCACATCAGGCAGCCCGCTCAACAAATGCTCCGCCACGGCGGGATTGGCCACCAGCGTATTATCATAAAACTCTTGCGACGAAAAAGCCATAATCTCGCGGTGCATACGATATTGCACAGTCAACCTACGCGACAGCTCTTCGCCATTTTGTCGCATCAAGCGCTCCATCAAGCTGATATTGAACCCCGCCTCCGACGCCTTTTGCGAAATGATAGTCGGCGGTAACTGACACTGATCACCAGCCAAAATCAGACGCTGACTGTGCCGCAGAGGAAGCCAGCAGACAGGTTCCGTGCTTTGTGCCGCCTCATCAATCACGCACAGATCAAACATGCGCTTGCCAATAAACTTTGGATTCAGCCCCGTCAACGTCGCACAGACCACCTGCGCCGAATCAAGCACCCGCTCGACCAGTTGATCTTCCATGCGGCGGGCATCGGTAATCATCTCTCTCGATTCTTGGCGCATCGTCTGGCGCGCGCCTCGATCGGGCTTAGCTCGCGTCCACTTGCCCGACTGACGACGTAGCGCATGAGCATCCTTTATCAGCTTCTGAATTGACCGCATATCGGGATGATTACCCACCAACATCTCTAGCGTATTCTCGCGCAAAGCCGGCGAAACGCGCGCTGGATGACCTAATCGTATCACGCGTCCGCTGCCGCTCAGTTCTGGCGCAGTTAACAAACGCTCAAAAATATTGTCTACCGCCAAATTGCTGGGCGCACAAGCCAATACCGTTTGACCGTTACGCACCGCCTGCCGGATCAACTCCACAACCGCCGTAGTCTTCCCCGTCCCGGGCGGACCCTGAATAATGCCCACATCCGTGGCCGAAAGCGCAAAGCAGACCGCATCGCGCTGCGACGCATCAAGCTGCTTGTCGAGCGGTTCAAACGCATCATCCAACGGATCAAAATGGGGGGCTTGCGTGCCAAGCAGAATGTCGCGTACTTCCGCCAATCGATTAGAGCGAGCGTTGTCTGCTGTTTCGAGCATGGCCTGCTGCCGCTGCCGCGCAATCGCATCGCTAGAGAGATCAAGCCGATAGCGAGGATTATCATTCTCCGATTCGGGCCAATCGCCAATCGCCACCTGAATCGACTCACGATTGACGCGACTCACCACGCCGCGCCAGCCTTGCATCCCTTCAATGGGTTTGGCCTGCGTGTCCGTCTCCGAAAGCAGCACCGGCGTGCCTACACCCAATCTTGTCCAAGGCAGCGACTTCTGCTGATTACGCTTGCTCAGCGTAACCAGTATCCGACCACCTAGCCCGCCAACCTCATCACGGATCACCAGATCGAACAGCGCCGAATCCGTGCGCTTTGTACGCTGGATCGAGGCGCGTTGCAAGTCGCTTTGAAGTTTGCTCTGTTCAGCTTTGGCCTCAAGCGCAAGCAGAACCGTTAAGTTGCCGAGATGTGGATATTTAAATTCATATGGCATGAAAAGAAAGATAGTACAGTTAAAGAAATGGTGCAAGGTTGTGGGGCAAGTAGTTGCTTTTATTGATTAAACAAAAGTTTGCAGCAGCCTTTTTGCACCAAACTCATTAATCGTTTGCTCAATATCGCTCTGAACATTGACCGCAGATGCGATCACAAACTCAGTACGCAATTCATCCACAATCTGCGCAACAGAATGAAGACCATCACAGCGCACCCAAATAAACTGCGCAGTCGGATTCAACACATGCAGTTCATCCGCCGTCGCATCATAAAGCATAACCTCACTGCCCGACTCCTGAGTCAATATATCATTACGACGTTTTGGATTGTTAAGTTCCATAAATAGCTCCTTCAATTTAGATCCTGCTCAATAAATAACCAATGACATCAAATCAACACCGTTCTTTCAAACCCCATATGGTTTACAAAACCACACGGCCCCAACGCAACTCTACCAAAAATAAACCGCATTAGAAAAACAATATCTCACACAAAGTCCCGTTCAGGGGGCGTCGCTCTTATAGCCCCATCCATTTATGGTGGGGCGGACCCTCACCCATTCATTCATCATGTGGTGGCTCCCCACCTATCCATCACTGGCGGGGCAGATCCTCATAAATTATGGGACGGCCCCCTCCACCCATAAAGCCCCGTTCAGGGGGCGTCGTTCTTATAGCCCCATCCATTTATGGTGGGGCGGACCTCACCCATTCGTTCATCATGCGGCGGCTCCCCACCCACCCATCCATACATCATGGGACAAACCTCATCCATAACGAAATCACCCTACCCAACCCACGCACGATCCGAATACAGGGCATCCACAGCAGACGTAGATCGATCACCATTTTTCCCCACACTCTTCTGCCGCTGCCAATGGACAATTCACGCTTTCTGCGCCTGATTTTCTTGGCTATCCCGATAATCTGCTCCGGCTCTGCTGCTGGATCAGGATTTCGATTGAAATCACCCCATGCAATAACAGAACCATCCTCGTTGATTTGAGTGATCCTGTGGACAAGCAACCGTTCGCCAAAACGCAGCAGTGCCACATCCCCAACCCGCACCTGCTTTGTGTTTGGCTGAATAAGTATGCTGTCGCCGCTGAGCAAAAACGGCCACATACTCGAACCGACTACTTTGTGCCAATGTGCGTGCGCCGCCTGCTGCCAAAATTGAAGTGCAACGCTCTTAACATCCTTTAGATTTGCGCTTGATTGCCCACCCAAGTTTGACCGCATTGCGCTCACCGATTTACGCCAGTGTTAAATAGTGAAGTGTCGGATAGTGAAGTGTCGGATAGTGAAGTGTTAAATACCGAAGGCAGAAATATCGTCTGCGAAGTTGATGATTGCAGCGCCATTTCTTTCTGCGCTGGCAACACATTTGCCAAAGATGTCGCTGGATCGCCAAACAAAATAAACGCCTCTACCAACTCATCCCAACTGCTGGATTGTGCATACGTCGAGATTTTCGCCCTAGTTGTGGCTGCACCAAGCGATACCGTCTCTTGTTGATACAACTCGCCATAAAAGTTCGAGAGCAACGCCCGGTGTGCAGAGGGATAAAAGAGATTACTGGGCGCCCACACCGCCACAGCACCACCATTTGTATGCCGCTGAAACTGCTCGGCCAGCGCGTATGATGTTTGAAATCCGGTAAAGAAACCATTCAGACAATTGGCCGTGATCAGAATCGTTTCTTTGCCTTTGTTTGTAAGATTCTTGATATCTTCATTGGCATAGATTGTTCTGTTATTGCCCCATTTCCCCCAACGATTTGCGGCTCCATGACCCGCATAAGTAGTAAAGAGCGCGCCTTGATTAATCGCCGCGTTAATATCCGCTGTCGGATCTGCGCCTTCCGCATAGGTGCCAACATCGATCCGATTGATCGTATACGACTGCGGCATCAGCGCACTGACTTCGTCGGCTGTATTGGTAAACGAATCCGACTCATCGTCTGCTATAAAGAGCACGCTACTGTTCCATGACTGATCGGGCGGATTGTTTTCATAATCGATAATCTTTCGAACAATCTGCGTGACTTGTTCTGGATGCTGAGCGCTGAGACGACCAATCAGCATATCGGGCAGCACATCGTTCCCGCTGATCTGCACAAACCAATTGTCGCTTGGCGTTTGCCCCAGTACATCGGTTTCGATAATTTGGCTTGGGACAAAATTAATGGATCCCGTATTGGCGTAATCACGAAAATCGAGCGACGCATCACCCACCAAAAGCACATAGGTTGGCGCAGGGGCTGCCCAATTTTGATACGCATACGCCAAAAAATCACGAATCGCCTGTGGATCAAATATGCCGTGGTTAAACTCATTAAAGATGTCGCTCGTCGTCGTCGTGATCACGCGCAGCCCTTGCGCCCGACGAAACTCTGCCAGCGGCGCGGTGCGTGTCAAAAAATCGCTGTGAGTAATCAGAATATAGTCGGCACCATTTGTAGCGGATCGCAAGCCCGAGGTCGTGCCAAGCACCATTTGTATTGGTGTAAGATAGCTGCTTTCTGTTAGCCCAATATACTCAATCGGGGTTGCACTGCTGTGCGTAAAACGAATGCTGCTTGCGGCATCATCACCATTCTCGACTTCAAAATTTATGATCTGTCGAATGGCCGCAGGATCGCTCAAATCGAAGAGATTTATGTTCGCATCGGTAAAATTCTCAATACGAAACTCCGCACGGCCAGTCGATGCCGAAAACGAAATAAGGTCATTTGTGGCGTAATTTTGTTGCCAATAATCAAGCTCTATCCAGTCGACAAAAAACTGATCAACGCTGGCCCCCGTATCACCTACCCCTTGGATGGTTATGCTATTTGGGCCATCATGAATCAGTGCCTGCGTAATGACGATCGAATGGGTGAAAACATCTAGCCCATCCCAGCGTTGATCATCAACCACCGTGCCGTTAAACAAGATTCTGGTGTGATGATCGGGCGTAAGATCGCCATCCGTTCCCCCTTTTAACGTAACTCGTAATTCCGCCATCAAGCCCGTCGCGTCGGCACCCGAGATTGGCGATGCAATCGTTAGAAAGCGCGTCGTCGTGATGGGAGCAGTTTGGCGACCACCCCAAAACCAGTGATCCTGATCTGCACCATTAGGCATGGTAAGCCAGTAATAATTATTGACCTCTGCATGGACAGATTGGCGAAATCGCGGCGGTGGCTTTGGCGCTCCATTTGGTGAACCATCGACGTTCGCCATACGCAGCCCCCGCTCCTGACCATTGGTCAGCCAGTAAACGTTTTGGGCGCTATAAACTGTGTCGTGCAACTCGGCGTAGAAGATGATTGTGTCGCTCTGGTTAAAGGAACCATCTTCCTCACCCGTAACCCAAATCGCAACCTCTTTGCCTTTGTTTGTCATCTGCAACTGCTGCGGATCCGCACGTAGATTGAAGCCAGACGCCGATAGTGCGGCATAATCAAGACGATGAAAGCCTGATTGATCTGTCGTGATTTTAAGCGTATTGGTGCTCACCACTGTGACAGACGGTGAGGAAGCCATTTGTGTTGAGGCGGCACGAAGCCCGGTGGCTGCGTCTTCGATCGTTCCCGTTTCTCGCCCTAGCTGTTCGTAATTAAGTATGGTCTCCTGCAAGACTGACTCAAAATGGGGGCTGGCTATTTTGGGGGCAGATGCAGCCTCAACATGTGGTGCAGCCCACGAAATTTGAACCCGTATGCGACGATAAAGCGTAATCTGCTGCTGATGCGGGTCATAAGAAACGGGCGAAAATTGGACCTGCACCACATGTTGATCGCGGATCATGCTCGGTTCGCCCACCGTAACCGGCTGATGCACAAAACGTGACCTATCGCTCTCCGATAACGCAACCAGTTTTTCTTGAATAGTTGGGGGCGCGACAGCAGCATCAAATGGATTGTCTGGCAGTTCATGTGAGAGTGCCAACTTGGTGGTTGGCAGGCGAAAGTTGCCCAAAAGCGCTTCTGTTTCAGCGTCAATAATCTTGGTCTCGAACTTGGCTCCTTTTGGAATACCGATGGTGACGGCTGCCACCGGCAACTGGGGCTGAGTGGATTCAGTATGTTCCGTTGTGCCAGGAATTGTCACCCGATCGAATTGGCCATTTTGGGTCTGGATCTGGGTGATTTCAACATCATGAACCACATATTCCAACGTGACCGAGGATGGGGAAGTTGAGAGAATTGTGGGGTTAGTGGGGATATCGTGCTGGGCTTGCGCACTGCTCCAGTTGATGCTGTATAGCAGTAAAAGAGTGGCTAAAATTCTAACGGATAAGATCGTATATGTAGGCATGGGGCTGTCTCTGTAAGTATTCTCTGTGATGATCGATTCTATGAGATATTGTGGGGTGGCCGGATAAACTCCCAGCCTGCGGATGTTTCTTAAAAGCAACGTGATGGCGCAAAGAACTAGCGTTAATTCTGTGGATCGGCTACAGTTTGCCGAACTAGATCCGCCATCTCTTGCAGCGGTCCAATCTTCAGCTTATAGCAATTTGCATTTTGAATAATGCGGGCCAAGGTCATCGAAAGTTGAATGGGGCTGTTGCACATTTCATGTTGAAATAGCGCCGAATGATACCCACCCAAAAATTGCTCTAACAACTCTATGACTGCACAGCTGTGAGAAAGTTCGGTCAACTGCGCCGGACTATCGAACGTTGGTCGATGCAGGGCGCGGTCGTCCAAGTAAATCGGATCAACGTTATGGGTCTGACAGAGTGCATCAATTTCTTGGATCGCTCTGGGCCGATTTTGGGCGAGAACTTCCAGCCGCACGTGTCCGTCAACTGCCGCGATTGTGATCTGCTCTACGCCAGCAACAGTTTGCAGCGCACTCTCTAAATCGGCGGGCAGCGTAGGCAGCAACAGTTCAAAAGAGTTTACGATCTGATTATCTTGCGACGATCCTGCTGTGAGGTTGGCTGTATCCACTAAAAACTCGTCATGCAAAAAGAAGATGTGGCGAATTGGCACTGCTTTTCCCATACAGTTTGGTCGCAATGTTTCGGCATCAATAATCTGCTTGCCCAACCATGTGGGTGTCTCGGGTGGCTGTTGTGAAAACCCCGCCAGCGCCAAACTGCCGGATCGAATGACAAACGCACGCGGAAACGGATGAACAAGACCATCCTCAAGACCAATCGCCGCAATATCATCAGACAAAAAATCAAAGCCGTCGCGCACCAATTTAAGCGTAAGCGTTGTTTTCCCATGCATGGACGGGGCAACCAGCAGAATGCCCTGTCCAGCGTAAGAAAGAACGCCCGCATGGCATAATAAATGGCTGCGAACCTGCGTAACATAGGTTTTCAATAGTCGGCTGACGTCAAAGATTGAGAGACGGTTACCCGCTTGAGCCGCTTGCTTATCTTCACTATTTTGTTGTTCAACCACAGCGGTTACTCTATGATCTTCTTCTGCGAGCAGCGGCGGATGCAAGAAGCGCTGATACATCTGCCCGAATAGAGAATGTAATCGGATGTCCGTCGTGTTGATCGTAATAGTCTGGTCGAAGATACGAAGTTTAAGCGTCTGCTGTGTGGCTGATTCTTGTGCGGCTGATTCTTGTGCGGCTGATTCTTGTGCAAAGAGCAACTTTGGCTGCGAGAAAAAATTTGCGGCGGGTTGCCTGTTTGGGGTATACATGATTTTGATAGTTTAGGTGATCTATATGACTTTTATGATCTTATGAATTGGCCCCATTGCACCTGGACCGCCACCCATTGGGTTGTTGTCACCTCCTGCGCTACCCGCCTGTACAGGGCCAATCAGATCAAGTAACTCTTCGGCTGAATAGGTTGTGACAGTTGGTCTTTGATAGATGGGTTTCTTTTCTATGAATTGCTCGTTGTTTGTCGTATTCATCTAAAATTTACTCCTGTAAGTCCGCAAAATTTATTCTTCATCGATAGGGGAAAATTATCTAACTCAGCACAAAAAAATAGACTGTTTTTCTGCATCCATTTTGGTTTAGGGCTGTCCAAATTAGCCGGTCCAGCCTTTTTAATTTTGGAGCAGTGGCAAGAAAAGCGAGAACGCATCGGTTGCCGCACTGGTTGCACTCTCCTCTAGGCTGATTGGACCATGTTGCGTCGCCACGCCGCTTA
>JAUKWC010005777.1:0-20515 GCA_032356245.1 Endocladia muricata | reverse complement strand
CGGACAGTGAAGCTGGCTGTGCTCGAGCTGCAGTCAGATTAAAGAGACGCAATACAAGCAGACATGTAAGTAGCAGCACGCCTAGGTGGAACTGACGGCATTTCAGTACGCCTATGAGTCGCCAGAACAGTGGCACCATCGGCCCATTCACCTTCTGGACCAAACAGAGACGACGCTGGCGTTGTCCAGGGCTTGACAACCGCCGTTCCGCCGTTAACCTGCATGCAGGGTGTCGTCGAGTTGTAGTAACCTCGCGGTTCGGTACAGTCACAGAGAGAGGCGCAGCCTGGGCATCATCCTCCCCCTCCCGCTGTTCTTGGGTGCGCTCCCGAGGTCGTTGCATCGGAGAAGCGCTTCTCGTCTTTCTAGACGGCGGGGCCGTCGATGTAAAGCTGCGCCACAGGCAGAACAGGACAGAAGGAAGATCGGCGAGAAGGACAAGGACGAAAACTAAATCGCAGGTTTCGTGGACTGAGCAGTACAATTTCCAGCTAGCAGCTATCACTGGTAGTGGGGCTCTCGTCAAGTCCTGCACACGCGGAGGGTGCCTGCCGACGTTTGAAGTATCGTACGCGTCAACGGCAGGGCTGGCAGCAGGGAACAAGGGCCTGCAAATGGCCATTCCAGAACGTAATGAAAACTCAGACTCGGGTGTTGTCATTACTGACAGAGGATGATATCTATACATGTAAAAATACTTCCGTAAATAGATTTTGTTCTTCAGATTCAATTTCGCACATTCATACGCTCATGTGTTTTCACATATGTAAATCTCAGCCCCTGTCACTAGCAACACCCGCTCACACCGTAAATAATCTACTTATTTTTTCAAATTCCGTGAAGGGGGCGCCATTGTTCGTAACTGCCGTTACGGAATAGAAACGTGAGTGTGTGTGAGCATGTCGTGTTCCCGGCCGCTGTCCTCCCTGTCCGCGATACAAATGGCACACATGCACTTCCACAGCTCGCCACCTCACACCCTTGTGATACCAATATATCGACGCGGTCCTCCCTGATTCCGTTGCTTTGTCCTCCTATGTCCTCCCTGTACTTCGATCCTCGTGGTTTTTCTCGCTTCGCTTGCGACGCTCTTCTCCTCTGTCCTTATATCCACATCATGTCTGGGCTTCTTTCCCCCTTTCGTCCCTCACCGCACTGTGACCATAGCGCCGCCTGACGTCAGCCGTCCCGGGACAGCCTGCGTGTGCCTACCTGCCTTCATTGCCGTTCTCTCCTCGTCCGGGGTGGACGCGAAGTTTGACCTGACGAAGTTCCACGTGTCGGCCTTTCTACACTTCGTCATCGCAGCAGACGACGAGGCCTCAATGGACATCAAGGAAATTGCCGCAATGAGAAGCAAGCAGCGCAAGCCTGGCGACGACTTCCGTGCTTCTATCGAGAGCGACGACCCGGTTTCCGGCGAGCTGGGTAGCGAGGAGATGAAGCAGATAGTGTGCGCAGCGCTGTCAATCTTGTTGCTGATCAGAAAGGACAAGAGGATTGGGGAGATCGCGGATGCGGCCCTGAGGCAGAAGAACTATGTGGTGTCTCTTATTGTTGGCACTAGCTTCATTCCCTCTAAGGTCAGCAATGTTCGAGAATTAGTTCTGCCAGGAATATTTTCTGTTGGCCGCCCCAGAACCTTCCAGGTTCTGATGTTCTACTTTGCGATGAACTTATGCCACTCGGGACGCGCCAGCAAACGTGTATTCACTTTCAAGGACATAAATCCAACCCGCAATCTTCTCGCGTTTGCTATGCAACTGCTAACCCGTGCGTGGATGAAGCTGGCGAAGGCGGTGGGAGTTTCGGAGTGCGAGGCGTTAGTCGGATCCTACTTGCTGTTTCGTCCCAGCTTTTAGCACTTTGTAGTTTTGAAGTCACCCTCTGGTGGCTTTGGACCCATCACACAGGAGACCACGCTGCAAGGGAATCGGGTAGCAAGTGTGGAGGACATTACAAGCAGTATGGTAGCTTGGGCGCGACCTGCTCAGTACGATGCGGCGATGCGGGCAGTTACCAGTCCGTTTCTGTCGAGCTTGCAAGCTATTGTTACAAACGAGACTTTGCGCAATGTCAAGAACCGCAGCAACTGGTCATGTTTGGACCGCTTTGAGTCGCGCCATGACCACTTCCGAAGGGTCTTTGTCGACTTGGACGGGGACACCCGGGAGGTCTCGGGGCTTCAACATGAAGCGCTTGAAGATAACGGTGTCCGTTCAAACGCTGTCTAGGTGGACTCGGAGCTATCGGATGCCGATTTGGAGGATACACGACCCCGTCGTCGCCGGCGGGTGACACTGTCGAACACCATGCCCGGTGTAGGACCATACGCACAGCCTCTTCGTTCTTTGTCTTCCAAGCTGAAAGGAGAGATGAAGCTGGATCTACAGGGTAGCGACAACTAAGTGGGGAATTTTGTGGCACACAGTCGTAGAGTGCAAGCTAGTGAGGCTTTCCGGTCCACACTCAGCCCATTGGTGCCGGAGCCGAAAGACCCCCTTCGTGAAGGGCCTGAACCGGTCAACCGCCTTCGTCCGTCTCCACCGCTGGAGGAGGTGTCGGAAGAGTCGCTCCCCGAGGAGAGTTTTATCGACCGACCTTCTCGCGGAGTTGCTCGGCGTGATGAAGTCGGACTGCCGTGTCCACAGCTGCACTTTACACGACCTTCTCAATCACCACGCTTACGGCTCCGGTGACAGCCGGGAGGGTAAAGTTCAGCTGCTGTTTATGGACCCTCCGTTCAAAACCAGAAGCGAGCCGGGTGTGGACAACTCTGGCCATGATGTCTTCACCGGCAAGGACATGGACGCCTCCATCCATACATCCGAAGCACTGCTGGCCAAAACTGGTCACGAAATCATATGCTAAAGTCGTCTACAATTTGGCATGTGGCTTTTCCACTGCAAGCGTTCCAGCCGAGAGGTGTACGACGAGGGGAGTGACGGGGCCATCGCGTCGATGGGGAGGCGGCAGAAGGACCCCTTGTTTAACGTAGAGGGCCAGCCGATGGTCCACGTCCGAGCTCGAGGTCACTACATGCAAAACCCGAGAATAAAAGGGTGTCGCCACGCCGTGGTCACGCAATGGAATGTTCACTTCCGGCGAAAGAATGTGCCATTTTAAGTGCAGCTTGTGCGGGTATGCTACCAAAGCAACGGGTGTGTGCAGTCTTCACACGCAGCTTGGACGAACTATATGGATGGACTCCAGCGGTTGGAGCACAGAGAGTTCCTGAGAAGAGCTGACGAAGGGAATCGGGTGAAGATGCTTCGTTCTTAGCAGAAGAGCATCAAGCACATGAGCGAGCTGGTGTTGCAGTCTTCCAAACCAGGCAACCTTGTGGTGGACCTATTCAGTAGGACTTGTGGGACTGTAAAAGCATGCCTTAGGCTTCCGAGACACCGCTGTTTCGTGGGGTACGACAAGGGTGACGACTGTGTCAGTCAAGCTCTACCGAGCTAGGTTCAGGCGTTTTGCGAAAACGCTGTGAGCACCGCGTGCGACGTTGGTAGCTCTCCACGGGTTCTGGACCTTTGGACAAGATTCTTGGCCGACGTCAAACGGAATGTGTCTGCGAGGAGGGGGAGCAGCCCTGCGGATGCTTCTGCTGGGTGTCGCCGGTATCAACGTCTACCAGACTACACAGTTCGGTTTATTGCCAACTACGCCGTGGATTCTATGCTTTCCCTGCGCTATTAACGGGCATCGGTGGACAGCTGGCCGACGAAATACCACGCCACGCGCTGCTAGACACACAAGACCCACTAACATTACGGGCGGTGGAAGCGATGGCGAGGTGTGTGGTCGTGCGTCCGTCGACGGTGATGTACGAAGCTGCGGGACTCGGGGTGCTTGCGGGCTGGGTCTTCGCGAATGGAGAGACAATCGTCCCCTTCCATGGCACGCTCTTCTACGCAGAGTTGCCTGAGCGCACCCGGAAGAAGACGGAGATGTATGGAGGTGGAATTTCGGGCACAGACAAAGAACGTTTCAACTGGGTAGCTGTTCTCGTGGAAACGCGGGCGTAGTCCCGTGAAGGTCCGAGGCATTAGATTTCCATTGCGCCGGCACTATTTTTTGTGACCGGGTTTGTGAATGACGCCCGGCACTTGCCAGGGAATGAAGAGGAGCGACAGAGAGAGACTTCTAGAGCGCGACACACAAACGTGGAGTTTTGTGAGGATCGAGGGGGACTTATCGCAGAGAGCTCTACGTTCACTGAACATATTTACGACCCGTGCGACTCGTCAGATTCTAAAGGCCTAGGAGCTGTTCACAAACTACGTGGAGAACCTTAGCTTCTCAGTACGTAGTAGGATCTTTCAAAATAGCGTGCAGATAAACAAACTTCAACACTTTATGCCAATTTCAGAGTCAGTTCCGGGCGAGCATGTCACAATATATCAGCTGAGAAAGACTTGGACCCAGCCGCAAGAAAGGTCGCCCAGTAAAGTGGGCGATTTTGGGGCCGCTATAGCAGGAAAAAAAGGTTTGAGAAGTAATGAAAATCTAGACTAGGGGGGTGTCACTAGTGACATTGGCTCAGATCTACACATGTGGAAACACATCAGCAGATGGAGGTGCGAAATGTTATCTGAAAAACAACATCCATCTGCCCATGGATTTTCACATGTGGAGATCTCAACCCCTGTCACTAGTGAAACCCCACCGATCTTACAAATTACATACTTTTCAACGTCACGAAATACACGTTTACAACCTCTCTCTGACGTCGACTCGAGATTCAATTTGTTTTTACGCTTCGTGTGATACGTGTAAGACCTGTTCAGCACAAGAAGTGTGTGCCTCCCGTTCTGCACGGGTCAAAGGAAGCACAGCTACGGCGAGGGTGGAGTGAAGTGCTGGTACCTGTACTCCCGACGTGCTTCTAAAGATAGGTGGCCGTATAGCGTACGAAGAAAGTTGTTTCGTATGAAAGGATGCCGACTCGACTGTAGGCCCCAGTTCTGCGCTGCCACTGGCAACACTGCGGTGCAGACCCGGCGGTGCCAGATGTATGAATTCGTGCGCGCATTTTGAACCAGTCCCGTGTTCACGCACAAAGCAGGCTCTACTACATGAACGCAATGAGAAGGACATAGCCACTGCGTTTGAGCCCTGCGATGCAGGTAAACGTCTTTTGTTCGGCACGCACTAAACTCACGCCGTCCATCAGCACTCATGCCATCTGCCACTCATTACGCGGATTACACGTTAGTCCTTCTTTGCGTTCCACTATATTTACGATACTGTCCGAGAAATCAGCGCAGAGTTCTAAACATCATCTCTTCCCATATAACGTCGGCAAGATTCTCGGCGAACCAGTGCAGCTGAACATCACCGACCGTAAAGCCCAGTTTCGTACGGCCGTAGATGGCGCATATTGCGCGTAGTGGCCTTCAGTGTGGTGTCGCGAAATCCGTAGGAAAGCAATTAAGAGTATGAAGGGTCCAAGGTACACACATCCACGTGAGGCAGGCTATAGGTTATCATGTGACATTGACATACGTAAGGTGAGATGCACGATTCGCAGTACGAGCTGGATGTTTTAATAGGAAACGATCTGCCAGTAGCGGATGCGGGCGTTTACTGGACGCGGCAGTCCAAAATATTCTTTTTTGGAAGTCGACGTACATGCGAAAAACCGCCATACTACACGAACTCCTCGTTTTGGAATGCGACGGAAGTCAGCATTGCATGGCATTCCAAAGTGTGCAGTACATTTGGAAGGTTTACTAGGCTACTGCACACCGCGGACGTCCACATCCATTCCCGGAAAGACAGACGAAACATCCATGTTCTGATAGTGCAAAATTTGCATACGTGTACACTTCGCTCCCTTGCTTCATAGTTTTGAACTCTTGAATTCGGCTTTTGCAGCAGTAGCCTACACGCGACACGATACCAAATTGTTTCGGGAAAGTACTAGAACTTCAAACCCATTCTGATGGAAAAGACTAAGAGCTTTCGAATAACGTAAGAATCTAAGACATTAGCAACTTTTATGATCAAATGATTACATGCCTTATACCCGTCCGATGTGAAGCAAAAAGTACCATAGAAACTGCAAGAATAGAGTAGAAATAGATGTACTTCGCTGGACGTCTAACTTCTCGGTAGTCTGTTCCAACGTCGCTTAAATTCTCCAGAGTTTTGAGAAGAACTCGAAGTATTCAGAAGCTCTCCAAAATCATCTTTTCCGTTTGCGTTTCAAGTTTCTCTTGTACCAGATTCCCGCCTCATATGACGTCGGCGTCCAACTCACATGAGGCGGGCCCAGACCTCGTGAAGTGAGCTCAACAACATAACATTTTCGGGCGTCGGCCCACTAAGTTATTATAACTTAGATATACAAATCCGGTTTAGTTCTGCTCACTTCCCCACTTTTCTATCCGTTTAAACTTTTCTCTACTTCATACGTGACCTTTCATTTATCGTCAACAGGAATCCCTGCGGCGTTGTCTACGGGACAGGCTAGTGCTTGCCAACGTATTGATCGTGAGTTCGACTCGTTGAAGCTCGGCAAGAATCTTCACAATCCTTTGGGATCCCGATTAATTACACCCAGACGCTGAAATCTGAGTAGTCTCTACAACACCCACAAAAAGTTAAGATGAATACGGTGACACGTAATAGAGGAATGATTCGAAATGGATGTATAGAAATCCTCGCGAGTATTACTACACATGCGTACCTGGAAGAGGGCAATAGCCTAAGAAACTGCTTTTTGTATTTATCGTGTGTGTCCTTAGAAGCGTACTTGGTTTATCGTGCTCCATGGGCCCGTGAAGCGCTTGTATAGCAGCCACAGGTCAACAACGCAGACACGAGAGACAGTGGAATTGATGCAGAGCGAGCAGTACTTGACCTCGAGAGTCTTCTCCAAATTCAACGAATCCTACCAGATTCTGTTATGGCAATCTGTCTGGGCGCAAGTCTCATGGCATCTTTCGACCACTTCTGGGAAGAATATTTAGAATCTCACAACCCTTGTCACGAAACTTTCTTTCCTCCACCTGTCGTGTCCAATCGGGGTACCAGAAAGCTCCATGGAGCATGGCCTAGTGAAGTACTTTATTTGACGTTCCATCCATAGGACTTTCATGAGCTCCACTGAACCTCCCTCCCGCTTTCTTAGCTTGCCAATATACTCTCCGTGGGATGTAAATTCCTTTGTCGATAAACGACTCATCAGATATTGACAAAATGCATTTAATGTGGCATGAATGAATCTCACCTGGTAACTCATCAATATCTCGGCATTGGCCCCAGATGTAAAATATGCATCACGACATATGATCCTATGTGTCCAAAGCTATGGCTTACGTAGACAAACTTTGGCTTCGATCGAACTGCTGAACTCGTTTTCAAATGCAGGTGTAGAGCCTTTGCCACTGCCAATAGTGATATCCAGATGGAGCATCGTTTCACTCTCTCTGCACGCCGCGGTCCAAATGTCACGGTAATTTGCAAGTTTGTGGCCTTGAGCAACACAATGCGGCGGGCTAAACTCAACCCAGTCACCACCAAGTCCATACCACCGCAACATGCTCTCGTCAACGCATATGCACTCCGAGGGCGTCCCTTAACATCATGGTGCTCGGTGACAGCCTTTATAAATTGACAGACGACCGACCACCTAGATGTCGCTGCCATCGAATCACTTCGCTCTAAGCATGAACTGAATCTCGTTTACGTCGTAATTGATTCGAGTATCTGACATCACGTGAAAGAGCTAAAGTCAATTGTGGGGCTATACTTCGTAGCAGGGCGAGTTTCCCGAATATCTCTTCTATTCCTCACACTATATTTCTTCATCATTACCCAGACACCAGAAAACTTCAGAACTCCTCCGTGCGTCACTATGCGACGATTTGCTCTCCCGATCTCAACACTGGACAATGTAAAATCACTAATAGGTATTATAGCGGAAATGTGTAAAGAAGAAAGTCACATGGATTCAGTTCACGAGGTGTATTTCCAAATGTGTGGGCATCTCCAACCTGACCAATTACCTTCCAATTTTTACTTCAAACTTGTCCCTTCAGAGGGTACGTTACCTCTTTCTCACTCCACCTACGGCCACGAGCTTCTGGGTACTCGTGCGGAATCCTGGCATCGTGCTTCGTATTTATTGAGGCACTCGTTCCTCCGCTTCCCGCATCATCATCAATTTCAGCTTCGGTCTTGGAAATACTCGCATTGATTCCAGATGGAGTCATTACAACTTGATGAGGGAAGGTCGCAGCCTTAGTGCTCCCAATCTTGAGAGCCATCCGCTCGGTCTGACTCCAGGTACGCCAGTCGACAGTGATAGATCCTTTGCGCCTTCTATTCACAATAGCCATTTTGACCTCAGCAACATTCCCTGACACGAGTTTGGATCTCCATAACGCCCCAAAAAGACACTTATAAGCTAAGACAGATGTCACGAGGGAAGCCCGGTAGTGGACATCACTGTTTCGAATTAAGTGAATATCAGATTCTGTCGGCATGATTAGGAATTAGGGATGGGCCTGACTCGGGAAAGTTATTCACGTTACTCGTAGAGCGACTATTCTGCACAAGTTCGACTCTGCCTCGACTCTACATGGTCAGCTGGATGTATTGGAGGTAATTAGATTGTTGGAAGACGTTCTAAAGTTTACAAAATATTTGACTGAATTTCCGCCTCATATGAATCGGAAGGTACAATAGAAACTAGTCCTCTCTGATGCATTCGGTGCTATGACTGGTCCTCTAGATCTTCGTGGCTGTAGTCAAGATGCGTCTTCTTGCTGGCGATATTGGAGGGACTAACGCCCGTCTTGTGTTATACGAGGCTCCGGATAATGAGGACAAACTTCGAGATGGATCCCTCATTGCTCAGCACAGGATTGTTTCCCAGATGTACTACAAAAACAACGATTTTCAAACGTTCACAGACGTTCTTTGTTCGTTCGTTTCTCTGCCTCTTGTGCGCAATGCTAAAATTCACACCTGTTGCCTTGCTGTCGCTGGTCCTGTCGCTGGAGACCGTATCAACTTCACTAATCGCGAGGGATGGATTATCGACGGCAAATCCATCGAAGAAGAATTTGGTATCGATGTTGTCGTCCTAGTGAATGATTTTGTAGCCAATGGTTACGGGCTTCTGTCGCTATCGCCCCAGGAGTTGGCTGTGCTGCAAGACGGAAAGCCTGAAGAAGACAGGAAGGGGGCTCCCGTTGCTCTCATAGGTGCTGGCACAGGTCTAGGCGAATGCTTTTTGACCCCAATGCCAGATGGGACGCTGCAAGCTTTTCCGACTGAGGGCGGGCACGTTGAATTTGCACCTCGCACTGAATTGCAGAAGGAGCTTGTCAATTTCATGCAGCACCGCGTTGATACACACGAGGAACGTTCCGTCGGGGAAATGGACGATTTGCCGCGGGTTAGTGTAGAGAGACTTGTCTCAGGACGTGGGCTAGAGAATATATACGAGTTTCTTAGGAGCAAGTTTCCCGATCAAGTTGACAAGGGTCGCGATGCGGACTACAATGAAGCAAACGAGAGAGGGAGGCTCATAGGTACGGAGAAATACAATTACAAGCTTTTTGGGAAGGCGTTAGAGATTATGTTTTCAATGTTTGGGAGTGAGGTCGGGAATGTCGCTCTGAAGTATCTGCCTTACGGAGGCATATACATCGCCGGAGGGATCGCGCCTAAGAACATCGAGTTCATAACAGGAGCCGACTCTTTTTTCATGAAAAAGTTTCGCTCAAAAGGCCGTATGACATCAATCATGTCCGACTTTCCACTTTACGTAGTAATGAAAGAAGATCTTGGTTTGAGAGGCGCTCATACAGTTGCATCTCGAAAAGCAGCGGATCTTCTGAAAGGAACAGACTCGTCAGCCTCCCAGAAAATTCCTGGCATTCAAAAGACAGCATCGAGAGAAGCGCAGTTGTCTACATCACAGGCTTTGCGGGAGGCTGTTACAACATATCCGTTGACATATGCAATTGTCACAAGCTTAACCTCTGCAATAACCGCTGGAGTGGTAGTAGGAGGATTACAGATTTTCAAAAAGACGAAAGTTGCGTAGCTCATTGGACTGCAGCTTTTGAGAACGAGGGCAAGTACTGCAATGCGAATACGTGCGGTAGTACTGTAGTTTGTAGATTTGGCATTGTTAGTACGCAGAGGTCGAGGAGTTGCGCAGAAAAGTCCAAAGAATTCAACCACTAACAAACACTTGGAAGTCGTGCCGGAATAGTTAATGGTATTCAAAATGATATGTAGAGACTCTGTTCTGACCCGCAGAGCCGTCGCACCGTCTACTCATGATCATGCCGAGTTCAAATTTGAAGCACGTGCTAGCATGGAAAGATGGTGGAGCTGAATTTGCTCGTCGTGGAGTTTCGTGTACGGCGATCGTACATTTGTAGAGGGGTCTGATCGAAGCAGTTGCGAGGTACTTCCAAATTATTTGTAAGAAGTGCGATTTTTCCAGTGGTTCAGAGCGTAAGTGCCCGCCGGTTGAAGACATAAACCGCCGACAATACCTTGAAAAATTCATAGTCTGCCTGTTGCTCAGTACATCCTGGACCTTTCGACTAGTATAGTGAGAGGAATGATGCTGGGGCATTTAGAGCATTGCCACACCAAAACAGGGAAGGATTAGAATTTTCTAAACCTGATATTTTTTTTCAAGGAATGGGCACAGACGATTTTATTCCGTAGCCTGTAGCGATTCTCTCTGCGATTGATCCCTCCGTTGCGTCAACAACCTCATCGATAACTGCTCGGGTGCGACCTGAACGTAGGGCAGGTATCAATCACCGAAACAGTAACGTTGGTTCGCGACAGTCTTCAATTTTCCTTTGGCTTCTAGCGGGCACCGAGCAGAGCAGAAAGTGCTTGAATGCCAGAGGTTTCTCCGACCTTGGTAAATGCAGTAAGCATGATTCAGGAAAGTGACATTCAGCGGCTCCTTTCTAGCAACTGTGAAGAGCGACTCCTTGCATTCCGATCCATCTCATCAAATTGGGAATCATTCGGGCCTGAAACCCTTCATTGCTTTTCTCTTTTTTCTCTCTGCATCATACGAGAAGATCGATCACCGGCAATGCGTACCCTTGCCTTGCAGTTCTCGTGTACAAATGTCGAAAGTATCACTATAGCTTTGCGAGACCCTTGCGCAGATATCAGGACAGCTGCGTTGAAGGTCGTATACGCTCAATGCGAGCGGAAAGATACAGTCGAGAAACTACTTCCAGCTATACTCTCTCTAATTGCTATAGAAAGCGAAGAAGAAACCATGCTGACCGCAATATCTACAACTTCTGTGCTTCTTCTCCGCTATCCTGGACGCCTCCATCGTAGTATCGTGACCTACTCGTCAAACATCGGAAAATCTTCAATGGATGGTAATTCGGATGTATTCGATCTTCTGGAATACAATGGCATCGTTTTAGACCTTGTCGAGCACGACACACCTTCAATACGCTCAGCTACAGCTGAGCTATTGAAGGCCTTCATATCTCGTCAGATTCTAAGCTCCAGAGAATCAGGTGTATATGACCCAGAGGCAGTCGCTGAAGCATTTGCATTATTACAACAGCTTGTACAGGATTCAAATATGTCCGTCTGCCGGGTTGCTGTCCGTGCTCTAGCATCATTATTGGATACTGACGAATACAAGAACGTCAGCAGCGAATTGGTGCTCTGCGAAGAAAGCGCCAAAAGCCTGTTCAGGCTTATTACGAAACACCAAACTGGTCCGACGGTCTTCTCTACGCCCGGCGTGGATTTATTGCTGATTGTTCTCAAAGGGTATCGTTTCGATTCTTTGACCACATATGCTGTCGTTGAAACATTTCTAAGGCGATTGATTTTCTCCGCAAGATGTATTCTGACCTGCGATGAAACTAGACAGTTTGATCAAAGTTGTGTGCTCCAGTCTCTGCTTCACGATGTAATGCATGCACATAAAGACTTTGCACGGGTATGTGAGCTCCGATGGGCAGATTCCAGTTGAGATGGACGATTGCATGGGACATATTCGTAAAGGAGAGTGATATGGAAGGCAAAAGAAACTCGGTTCAGGTTGACAAGGGCATCAGGACACTTTGAAGAGGGTAAAAGACAGAGACGGGGGCTGCAGGCGCCATGTTCTCTAATGCCAGGTGCCGGGGTAAAAGAAGAAAGTACTTCTGCAAATTGCATGTTGAGGTAGAGTTCTCTACAAATGCGGGGGCGCACAGCGATTCCTGACATCAGTATTTTCCATTAGATATCTGTGCGGCTGCGCAGAGGAAGGCATGCAGGGTGCAGTCACGAGAAAGTCGTTGTCCATTTTTAGTCTTATCAAGCATCGAGGTGGTCCGATCCGTGGCTGTATTCCAGTCTATGTCGATAGCTGCGCATCGTTTCGGATCGTACCGATTTGCGCAGTGTGGGTGCTGCCAATCTCCCATGCAAACTTATCGGTGCACCTGAAATGTCGGACTCTGAATTTCCATCGTACGGAAGGCCCCTCCAAATTGTCTGAACTGATAAGCCATGCACCGCTTTATTTTGCAGGTACAAAGAGGCGCTTGGTATTAAATTTAGTTAAAGCAAATAAACCCCTCTACCGTTCCCCTCGTGTTTTTTTCTGTTTTTTCTGGAGCGATCATCACTCTCTGAGCTAGGAGGTAACTTTGCCTCATCCGGCCACATTTCTTCATTGGGGACTCATGGTGCCTCATGAAAACGTTAACTAGCGAGATATACAGCACTTGCCGCAGAGAATTGCGTGTCTCCGAGTCCTCGTGCGCTGAGGATTCTTCATTTCGGGCAGGACCCTTGAAATCAAAGTTTGCTTTTACTGTTACATATACACGCGCGCTACTGCTCCTTCTCCGGCAAGTTGACCTGAAAAGACTAGTATGGTTCCTGCGTTTGTACCGCTCACTGTTCCCTTTCATGGCGCACAACATCCAAAGCGTTCTCGAGCATGTCTGCGAAACCAATCAGGTCATGGTAAGCCACAAGGAAATCGTCGGCGACTCTTTACTCCCTACTGTAGCAAGCGAGCATCTGGGACATCAGACGATGTTACGCAGTCGATCAGTTTCGACATTGTACTTGACTTTCAATTCGAAGCGGCTCATCGCAAACAAGATATCAATGGCCCTGGCAACCCAGTGCTTGTTTTCTTTCCGGGGTTGGATGGAAAGGTATTGCCGAACGGTCAGGCCGAACGGCTGCGCCAAGACTACAGCCTTGTTTCTGTCTGCCATCGGAAAGATGACCGCAGTAACTGGGTATGGCTTGTCAAAGAAGCAAACCGGATTCTGAAAGGTCTACGAACAATTTCGGAAGGAGATTTGACCATCGTAGGAGAGAGCTTCGGGGCGGCCCTTGCCCTGCGAGTGGCAGCTGAAACACCCCCCAATATCATTAAACGGCTTGTTCTTATCAACCCTGGAACCGCAATTCTGAAGGACAGGCTCCTCTTCTCAGCAACGTCGCTGCTTCCATTACTGAAGGTGGATAGAACTGAGCGATTCTTGTACAAAGCTGCGGCCGTTTTCCTCTTCAGAGTCTTGCTCACAAGAGAGGAACTTTTGGCGGAAGTTCGGGTGCCTGAGGACGAGTTGCAACTAATGCGCAGTGTTGACATTGATGAAGTACCGTTGGATACAATGCTTCATCGCGTGGCTCTTCTGAAACGGTTTGACATCAACTTCTCCGATAGCAGTCTTCGTCATCACGTGAAGACACCAACAATGTTAATTGCATCTGGGCGAGACAAGCTACTACAATCAAAGGCTGAGATAGAAAGGTTGTCGTGCTTGCTGTCAAATGTGGATGCCAAAATAATTCTAGAAGAGTCAGGTCACGCTGCCCTCCTCGAGCGCGGGGTATCTTTAGCGTCAATTCTTAGATCAAACGGGAAGGACGTTGCACCTAAATGTGACGAGAGCGGGATACCTTATGATGACGGTAGTAGACGCAGTTTTGATGCCGCATACAGACTGGGTGAACGTTTTTTTGGTCCGTGGAGAAAACTCACCTCACCAACAGTTCTGGGCAAGCACAATCTGCAAAGAGCGACAGCACTAGCTTGCCAGCACGGGAAACGTCAACGACCTGTGTTACTGGTAGGTAATCACACAGTGTTTGGAATTCTAGATTTATCAGTGTTGTTCATGGAACTGCAGCAGCTTCTTGGAGGGAACAGCCTACGTTCACTTGCTGACGCCATCCATTTTGAACAATTTTCGTCAATAACAGATGGGCGGTGGTCAAAATTCGTGTCCGACCTTGGGGCTGTACCTGCAAACCCTCGAAACTTTTACAAACTTCTGTCTGCATCAGAAAACATTCTTCTATTTCCTGGAGGCGCCCGCGAGGTATGTCGTAGGAAAGGAGAGCAGTACAAATTGTTTTGGAAGTCTGACACCGACTTTGTACGGCCGGCAGCCCGCTTTGACGCAATTATTGTACCTTTCAGTGCTGTAGGAGCGGATGAATGTGTCGACATACTAGTCGACGGACAAGAAGTGCAGCAGTTACCATTCGTGGGGAAAGTGGTTCAGAGGCTTGTGGAAGAGAACAATCTGTCGACGGAGAATTTGATGCCAATCACGTCATTTCCCCCGAAACCCCAACCGCTCTATTTCAAATTTCAACAACCTGTCGATACAGTATCTATCGACCCTTCTGACCCAAACGCTTGCAGAAAGACATATTTGGGGATCAAGAGCTCTGTGGAGTGCGGTGTGGATGAGCTCTTGCAGCTCCGCAAGGTAGAGTCGGATTCTAGGCGTCCTGATAGAGACCGGAAAAATGCAGCTCAATTGGGGAACCAGGACATGTCCCGACCGACTGGGTTGGAAAGATTTCTGCAATCGATCCTGCCATCTTTCGACCTTTGAAAGCCTGCTGCACTCTTTCACTACGGAATTCGGGCTTCTCGCAATACTGCAAACCATTGCGCCCACGTACACATGTGACATGTAGGGCAGCGGTAGTACCTAGGATCACGATGGTTGCGACATGAATTAAAGCCCCCACACGTTCCCTTCCTTTATTATATCAGCATAACCCGGTCTGAGCCCGTACACACCCTCAGTTCAAACACATTCCCATCCAAATACTGCCGTCCAAACATACCGTGATCTGTGACGCAATACTTTTTGTGTCTATCTCACAACTTACCACACAAGTCGCCACTCTAAATCCTAGCAACATGTGCTTCCCGACCCGCAGCCAACCTCCGTCACTTTTGCCGCCTTGCCTGGCTGCGCCACAACCTCACTCCGCGTCTCACCACACACAGTCCCTCGTCCCTCTCCCCCTCCCTTCCCCGCCGCCTTGCCGCAGCATCCTGTAGCAACGTTTCCTTGTCTCTCCTCCGCGCCTTCTTTTGCACTTTTCACCACACCACTCCCCCCTGGCATCCTCACCGCCCGCTTCATCTCGCCACCACAGCACTTGCCTTCCTCTCTCACCACCTGTTCCATTCCGTTCCCTGCTTTCGGGATACAGCATCCTTCCGCCCCCGCCCCCTTCTCCATGACTGCTGCCACAAGTGCTCCGCCCTCCACCTCTGGTGCAAACAAACCACGGTGCTCACCTTTCTTCGTGACAACAAAGCTCGGCGCGAACCGCGAGCACTGTAAGATACTCGCCGTGTTGGCGTCGACACGCTTCGCCACGCCTCCCGTAAACGTAAAGTCGCGATCAAGCTTTAGCTCACTCTCTCCTAAGAACGTGGCACACTGGCCATAGTCCTCCCGGCGATCCTCCAGCCCTGACACTTTAAATGCACGTGCAGTCACCGAAAAGAAGCGCACGTCCGGGACAAGTGCCTTAAGTGCCGGGTCATGCACGTCGATAGGCGCACTAGACACGACGCGCACGTCATGCAAGCCAACTTCGGCCATGATGCGCCGAAAGTCCTCGAGGTACAGCGCCCCGCCAAGACACTCGGCGACAAGCACCGGGTGCGCGCGCGCCTCGGCAGATAGACGACGGTCGGCATACACATCGGAAAAGTAGAGCTCGCCTCCTTCACGCAGACAGCGGGCCACCTCGGCAAAGACGGCGCGCTTGTTTGGAGACAGGTTACACACACAGTTGGAAATCACCACGTCAACACTGTCGTCGTGTACACCGGCCGCACGCAGGTCCTCGATGAAGCCTGTGCGAAAGTCGGTGGTGACGCGTGCGCCCTGCCCGAAAAACTTGTCTGCGTGCCACTGCTGGAGCCCCCGTGCCACGGCGAGTTGGTTGTCGGTCATGTCGACTCCGATGACGGTGCCTGCAGGGCCGGCAAGGGCAGCGGCGAGGAAGGCATCGCGACCCGTGCCGCAGCCGAGGTCGAGGACGGTGGCGCCCGTGAGGAGATCGGGTATGGGCGAGCCGCACCCATAGAAGCGGGACAGAACGGTGGGGTGCAAGGCGGCGAGAATGGCGCGATGCTGCGGGGGAACGGCGTCCACGGGGCAGCAGGCAGAAGTCTTGAGGTCGGCGGAGGACTGGAGTGTCTCACCGTAGTATTCCGCGACAAAGGGGCGCTGTGTGGAGGCGTTCATAGTGGAGGCGAGAGGAGGCGAGAGGAGGCGAGAGGGGGCGAGAGGGGGCAGGAGAGGGGGCAGGAGAGGGGGCAGGAGAGGGCAGGAGAGGGCAGGAGAGGGCGACGGGAGAGGAGGCGAGGCAAGGAGAGAAAATTGGAGCGGGGAAAGAGAGGAGTGAAAGAGAGGATGGAATGTGGAACGGGAGGTGTTCAAGTCGACTAGGATACAAAGATGAGGGTAGAGAGAAGACGGTCGGGGAGTGGTGAGGAGGGAGTGACGGAAGGAAGGGAAGGGGTTGTGGACACGCTCTCTTTAACTGGAGTGAAACGAGGCAAAGTAGGCGGGCGTCGACAACGTTACAAGTTTATAAAAGTGTTAGACGGGCCAGGCAGAGCCTGTGCTGCTTGTGCCTTTGCACGTGAGTGTACCCTAAGGTTGCAAGGGACTCGACTGCATTTCGCAACATGGTTTGTGCACGCATCGCAAGAGACTGGCTCGGAGAGATGAAGAGGGCGTCAGCACACGCAAACGAGAGGCAGAGCAGGTTTGCTGGCCCTGCGGCGGCTCGTGCTCTGACGCAAACGCCCGGGGGCTCAAGGCGACGACCCCCCCTCCCCTGGCGCAGTTGTCGTGCGGGCGATCACTTTTCTCGGGCCCGCGCCCCGCTCTCCGCGGTGCAGACGGGCTGGATGGTGATGGTGGTTTGACAGGGGGAAACAGGTGGTGTCTGCTTGCGTCAGGCAAGGCGGAGGATGAGAGAGGGGCGGTGTAAAGTATGTATGTGCTCCCCAAAGTGAGTTGTTTTTGACAACGCCTCCCTCTCCCGAGAGCGCGAGAGAGAGAGGTCCTCGACCGAAGAAAGCTATTTTTTCTCTATTCTTCTTCTTCTTCTTCTTCTTCTTCTTCTTTCTCGGATGAATCGAATCTTACACGGCGATGCCACCGTGCGTTTCAATTGGGCGTCATCCGGAGGGCGTGCGTGCAAGCAGACATGTGTGTGGTAGTCGATCCCCCTGATTTTGTTGGTGCAACACACACAAGTCCGGGCACGCACAAGGGGAGGGCGGGAGAGCAAGCCACAGAGTTCCTCCCGAATTGCGCGGTGTTTTGAGTGGTGATGGGATGTGCAGAGGGGTTTGGCATCTCCCCGCATTCTCGTTTTCACTTGCCCCGTGCCAGTGCTCGCCCGTCTTCTTCTCTTATTACAAACATGCAACCTTTCTCGAGGGGTATGAGGTGGGGGGAGGGCAGGACACACTACCTACTTTACCCTCTGTAAAGACTGGGCCCAATACGTGTATAGACTGTTCAGGCATTGTCACGTCGCATGTCACCGTGGATATTTCTTGGTCCCCCCACCCAAAACACACTTAACCCATATGCACACAACAGTGGCGTCCCCTGGTGATGCCAGCGGTTGCGAAAGGGCAACAATGGGCCTCTGTCTGCCCCTTTGTCGTCTTGTCCCTCTGAGAAACATGAGAAACAGAGATCCTCATCACCATTCTATTGCCCCCAACATCACGATACCCCCCTTCTCAACTCCTTCCCCCAACTCCTTCTCATCCCCCCCAACCCTTTCCCCCTACCACAGTCCAGTATCCTTTCTCTTCTTCTTCTCTATTCAAAACACAAAACACGTGTCCCTGCCATCCTCGGTGCAGCTTCTCCCCGTTTACCAAAACACAAGGGTTTTCAAAAGGAAAAGAAGAAGAAGAAGAAGAAGAAGAATAAAAAGATAAAGATAAAAAAGAAATAAAGAAATAAAGAAATAAAGAAATAAAGAAAAAAAAGAAAAAAACAACCCCTCAAACCCCCCAAACCCTTTCATCCATGTCCCCCCGTTTCCCTCCTCACATCCCCCACACCGACGCAATCGCCCTCCTCCATCGCTCCCTGTTCCGCTCCGACACCCGACACACCTGCATATCCCTCAACAACACCAGTGCCCTCTTTGACGCCCACCCTTCCCCCTCTCCCAGCCGCTTTTCCAGCTCCCTGTCCCACTCCCCGGCCCCCTCCGCCACCTCATTCCGCATCTCCTCCAACTCCCTGTCCCACCCTTCCACCCCCTGCCCCTGCCGCTCCGCCACCTCTCCCCTCACCTCGCTTCGCCCGGGCCTTGTCTCCCGCGCCACAAATGCCCCCATCATCCTCTCCAGCACCCGCTCATTCGGCACCACCCCAACCCCCTTCATCTCCTCATACATCTCCCACGCCTCCTCCCTCCGGTTCTCTCGCAACAGCCCCGCAATCACCCCCGAAAACGTCACCAAGTCCGGCGACAGGCTCCCCCCGACTTTCTGCATCTCCTCAAACAAACGAATCCCAAGCACCATATCCCCGCCCCTCACACACGCCCCCAACAATGCATTCATCAGCACCCGGTCCGCCTTCACCCCCAGCCCCCTCATCCGTCCAAACACCCGCCGCGCCGACACCAAGTCCCCCTCCAGCCCATACCCGTGGATCAGCGTCGTGTACGTCGTCGCCGTCGTCACATGCCCCCCATCCTCCATCGCATCCAACAAACCCTCCCCCGTCGCCGTATCCCCGCACCGCACGCACCCGTCCATCACTGCGTTGTACGCATGCGTCACATCCTCCGCACGCGCCTCGCGCGCCCCGGATGCCGTTTCAAGATGTCGCGAATGCCCGCCCCCTCCACGCGCCGTCCCCGTCGGCTGACCAAACACGTGCAGCATCTCATGAAACACCCGCATCGCCGCGTCGAGAGACACCCTGTCGCCGCGTTTCGAGAGTCCACGAATGACCGCCAGGTACATTTCCGGCGCAAGGCGAATCTGAAACCGCTCCCGCACCGAGCGGAACAGCAGCCATGCTCGCACCACCTCGTCCTTCCGTAGCAGCGCGCTCAGAATCGACGATACCGCAATCCCGGTCTCCACCTCCAGCTCCGCCGTGCTCCCCATCTCTGCAATCTGCTCCACCATCCGCTCCAGTAGCTCCAGCGCCGTCCGCATCTTGCCCTCCTCCGCAAGCCCGCCGATCACTGTTGTGAACCCTACCGCCAAGTCCTTCGACATACCCCCCTGCTTCCCGCGCGGCCGCCCCCGAGACTTGTTTGGCGGGAGATCGGCCTCCACCGCAGCGGTGCTAGACTCGACCAGCAGCTCGCTCGCCTTTGCCCACTGCCCACTCTTCACAAACGCGTGAATCAACGCATTGTACGTCCGCGCCGACCCCTTCACCCCACGCCGCTCCATCTCCTTTCTCAGCCCCAACGCCTCCTCCAGCTTGCCCTTCCTCGCCAGCACCTTGAGCACTGGATTGTAACTGCGCGCGTTCGGCTGTAAGCCTCGCCGCTGAATCTCGCGCACAAGCTGCACCGCCGCGTACACGTCCTCACATCGCACATATGCCTCGACAGCCGTGTTAAACACGACGAGGTCCGGCGCAATATCACGCCGCTCCAGCGACGCCAGCATCGCCGTCACCGCCTGCGCATCCTTCCGCCGTCCATGCGCCTTGAGCACGACACTGACGGTAAACACACTCATCGGCATCCCCCGTCCCTCCATCTCGTGCACCATGGCCAAGGCCGCCTCCGGCCTGCCCACGTCCACCGCGAAACTTGCCGCCTGCGTGATCATCTTCTCATCTGGACGCCTCTTGCACTGCTGCCTCTCCTGCAACACATGCGCACTCCCGTCCGCAAGCCCCACGCGCGGCTCCCACAGGGCACGCAGAAGAGCCTGCACGTCGCGCAGCCTGCCTGCGCGCATGAGGGCAGCCAGCAGCGGGGACGAGGTGCTACGCACGCAATACAGGCCGGCGCGCTCGAGGGCGCGAAAGGCGCGCAGGGCGACGTCGTGCTGGCGCTTTGCGCAGGCGAGATGGATGAGATGATGAAAGTAGTGGTAGGTGGCGGGAGGGGGGCAGGACGGGGTATGGCGGGTGACGGCGTCCTCGAGACGCCATGCGGCGGCGCGTAGCTTGCCCTGTGACAAATCGTGATC
>JAUKWC010005666.1:0-20521 GCA_032356245.1 Endocladia muricata | reverse complement strand
AAGACGAATATAAATATTGAGCCTAAAACAGATGGGGCTAGCCCCATCTGTTTTAAATATTCGTGTTGCACTTATGACTTGAACTTAGACTTTTTAAATTGCTCTAAAATAACCTTTAATGATTTACTGAACAAACGTTCAGTATAAAATAAAATGCCAAAGCAAAAAATATCAAAGCAGGAATTTGTCGTAAAATGTATGAAGGTATTCCGAGAAAAGGGATATGCCAACACTAGCATTCAGGATTTGGCCAATGCCACGAATCTTTCTAAAAGCCTCTTTTATCACCACTACAAGAACAAAGATGAGTTGTTACTAAAAGCCATAAGACTATACAAATCTTATTTCAAAAAGCATATTTTTGATATTAGTAACTTGGATTTAAAAAAAGAAGAACGTCTGGCAATAATGGTAAAAAATGCCAAAGATGCCTTTTCAAAAGATACGCACGGTTGTTTAATGGGTAACTTATCGATAGAATTAGCATCACTAAATGAAAATCTTAGACTGGAAGTTGTGGAGTTCTTTAAAGATTGGGAAGACGCAATATGTAACGTAGTCACTAATACAAATACTAAAGATAGAATTAGAGCAATTGAGGTCTTACAACTTATCCAAGGAGCTTTACTATTATCGAGAATAAATAGTGATACTAAATATATTTTAAGAAGTTTAGATAGCCTTATCACGAATGATTAATTCTAAAACGCACAAAAAAATTATTTTATCAAAGTTTAGTGTAAGAAATTACTCAGTACATTCCCCGTCAATCGATGGGTAGACCCTGTGGCATGGGACGATGCTAGCACTTTATATCATATGTGGGCCGAAGAAAATACAATTTTTCTAGCTACTTCCGGAGATTATGGGAACCAATGGAAAATAATTGAAATCGTACAATGCGATAACGAAGTGTACTATCCATACATGAGTATCTCAAGTGGTTATTTGGTCTGTTCTTTGGCTGTCGAGCCATGGTAATGATTTGAGACACCATATCGGTTCCGTTAACCTTCAAGATGGTGATTTTGTAGTTAAGCAAATAGAACCACTTAGGTTGGATAATATAAAAGGGCGGTTCGCTACCGATTCAGGTTTATCCAACGGAGGAGAATACTTTCCGATCAAAACATTGACGGATGCAGATACTGGCGTGGTCACTACCATTCAAGATTATCAAAATAAAAAAACTCGGTTTCACTTGGTGGAGAATAAAACGAAAATAAATTGAATACCTTCTTGTCAAAACGGATGAAGGCAACTTTATCTTGTGATATTGATTAACCGTTAGAATCTGTTTATACATATAAAATTCTATAAATCTATGATTTGGACACCTAAAACATAGACATAAAATTAGTATAAGTACTACCAATTCTATATAAATCAGTACGATGATTTCTAAAAAGGCACGTTACGATTATAGTAAGATATTCCGATACGATGTTCCAAAACTTGGTTTTATAATTTGCTACTGTAATTTGTACTGGACGTACTTGGCGAATATACTAGATGAAACATTATACCCAAAGAATCGCATGCACCAAGTAATAGTTGCAACTGCTATCGTTTCAGGCCTTCGAGGGCGAAACCGGACCGTTGCAATCGTTCTTGGGGTTTTCGTATCCGAAAAGACGCTCGGGCAGTTCCGCGTTCTCCCTTACCGGTTCGAGCAAAAGCACTTAAGCCTTTCAAGGCGCATGATACACCCTAATAAAATATCTTGCTCGTCGGCACCGACAAAATTCGATAAAATGTTCTTCAATACCGATTGTTCGAATTTTGCCCACACTGATCAGTTACTAAAATTTATAGGTCATTGAAGTTCCAAAGGTAAGGGGTGCCGCCGTTCGCACACTTCTACCCCCAAAAGAAGTATCAGCACTTCCGAAAGCCAAATAAGTTTTGTCGGTCAGGTTCTGACCCCAGAACGAGAGTGTATATTTTTCATATGACAAAGTCAGCCGCGTATTTAACAAATTATAAGTAGGTTGTTGTAAGCTGTTCTGAATGTCGGTGTAATAGCTTCCTATACTTCGCATTTCCAGTCTAAAACTTCCCTGAAGCTCTTTAGTAACTGAAGTTCCATATTGTGCACTCAAAAACAACGTATACCTAGGTGTATTGGCCAAGCGGTTTCCGCTGATATCCGTACGTATTTCCTCGCCCGTTGCAAAGTCTGAGCGTAGAATTTCAAATTCACGGTACTTGGTGTCCGTATAACCGAAACTTCCGTCGAACCGCAACCCTTCGAAAGGCATTGCCGTCGCTTCGAACTCAATACCTGTCGAACGGCCATTTCCTAAATTCTCACGCGCAAAACTAAAGGGAGCCACCAAGTTGAAAAATTGTATATCAGTCCAATCTATATAAAAAACCGCTACGCCCAGTCGCAAACTTTTGTTTAGGGCATTGTACTTGTAGCCAATTTCATAGTTATTCGAATACTCAGGGCCAAAGGTCTGCGCTACCCCTTCGGGGAGTCGCTGTGTATTTATTCCTCCCGCCCGAAACCCTTTTGTATAGCTTGCGTAAAGGTTCGAATTTTCGGAAGGTGCAAAAGAAAGCGCAGCTTTTGGCGATACCGCCGAATAATCACCCTCTTCGGTACTATCGGTATTGGTCTCCAATAATTCTCCGTCTACAAAATTCAGATCCCCAAAACCGTTAAAAATTGCTTTTCGCTTTTCATAATCATAGCGTAGACCGCCTGTAAAAATCAGGTTTCTGTTCAAGTGTAACGAAAGTTCACCGAAGACGGCCACCCCCCTATTCGCGCCTTGATTACGAGAAATAATGTTAGAGCCCAAGGGAAACCCGAACGCATCTGCCTCTGCATCCGTAAGCTCTTGGGCCAAATTCGTAGAAGGCTCAAAGGTGTTCTGCGTAAATCCAAAAAGTCCGGCGGTGTAGTTCAAAATTGAATCGGGATCTGTAGAATGGATTCGCAGTTCTTGGCTCCAAACTTGTTGGGGCGGCAATTTTTCACCAATTTCATCGGCAACGAACGAATGAAAGAACCCGGGAAAATCGACGTCCTCAAACGCCAAAGAGATAGTTTGGTACGTAGTTACCGATGTTAGGGTGTGATCATTCGAAAAATATTTACCTACAAATGCCGTATTCAGAATATTTCGGGTATGTCTTGCCAAACGGCTCAGATATATATTATCTGGATTTTCAAAGGCTACCTCTTCATCGGGCTGGGAAACGAAAAAACCTGATGCTTCCGATCGGTCACGCTGCCCTTTAACGTTTAGCGAAAGATTTGCTTTTTCGGAGACCAACCATTTTAGGCTCATAGTACCGTATAGGTTTGAAAAATCACCGACCGTTTCCCCGTTCAGTGAGGGATCGGGTTCGGTGGCCAATGATGCGTCGTTTTCCATATAGCCATCTCGTTTCTGAAATAGCCCTGAGAACCCCAAAAAAAGTCTATCCACCAGCACCGGCGTACGAAACGCCAAAGCGTGGCGCTGAAGGTTCAAGTTACCAAAACCGGTCTCTAGAATACCCTGCGTTGAATTTGTCGGTCGTTTGGTAACGATATTTATGACACCCCCCATGGCATTTCTACCGAACAGTGTACCTTGCGGCCCCCGAAGTACTTCGATACGTTCTATATCGGTCAACGCAAAACCATTGGAAAGAATATCAAGCTGGTTCACGTCATCTATATAGGTCGCTACGGCCGGGTTCTCGCTAAAAACTTGAATGCCGCGTATAGATTGTATGGCCTGAAATGCTACCCCTGCCTCTTGATATAGGTAGTTCGGCACTATCGCCGTAAGACCTCCCAAATCCCAAGTCCGCGAATTTTCGATAGTCAGGGCATCTAGCGCACTGACCGCAATGGGGGCAGTCAGAAGGGTTTCTTCACGCTTACGACCGAAAACCACTACATCGTTAAGTTTTTCGCTAGATTTATATAACAAAATATCCAAATATTTTTGATGGCGAACGTTCAGGATTTTTGAAGAATATCCAAGTGCCGTAATTTGAAGTACCATATTTACGGAGGAAACAGTCAATTCAAATTCTCCGTTATCAGCGGCGGCAGTGCCTTGCTTGGCATTTAGTACCGTAATATTGGCAAGTGATACCGGATTGCCTTCGGTATCGGTCACTCTTCCTTTGATCTGAATCTGCGCAAAAGAAACGGAACCCATGCAAAGCAAGGCGACCATCAATACTTTTCTCATGTTGACGATGTATAGCGTTTGTAGAAAATGCGAGGCGTTCAAAAAGTTGAACACTCCTAAAAAAAAAGAAAATTAGGAAGTGTAGCTAGGAGGGCGAAACGAGGTAAAACTCGGAATCAAGTAATACAAATTGGAATAATATTCGATATCAGCACATTTTTCATCGACGGCACTGTTCCATTCGATTTCAAGGAAGATTACAAAACCAATGGGATATTCTTCCATAGCGGTTCTGGGAAGGTCTTGTTCTTTATTTTCGTTCTGTTCTTCCAACATCTGTATCAAATAGCACTTACCCTCGCAATTCATTTCGGGCCTATCTTGATTGATACAAAAGAAATCAGCGATATATTCTTGGTCGAAAACATATTCCAAGACGGGCAAAACAGGACGCACCATCGCAACAAGATAGAAAAACACAAAAATATATGGAGCCAATAATTTCACATGGCAAAAATAGGTTTCGCTGTTTATAAAAAATGATTTTCGCAAATGATTTTTCAACTTTAACGTAGAAATGTTGCGGTTTTTCGTGTCCCGTTACCAAACGGTCAATTCAATATCAGATCTCAATAGTAAAATATTCACTTTATATCGATTAACAGGTTGTTCATAAACCGCTAATGGCAAGAAATTTCACCGATTTAGAATTGCTTTCCAAAACTAACATTTGACTTTAGCCTATATGGCCGGTCGCATAATGGCATAGTATCCAGATATATAAACCATAAATGAAAATACGGCTCAAAGTGCACCGACTAATAGCAACATTATAGGGCCAACGGTACTAGAGAATAAAAAAATTTGGGTTTAAATTACCTTCAGCCCTATATATCGTAGGCTTGTATCAAGCAGTTTCGTATTTTCTACGAACCTTTCCATTAGTGAAGGCTTCCCTGTTTTTCAAACAGTTTAAAAATCAACTAATTTTAGATTATGAAGAAAAGCAGATTTACCGAAGCTCAGATAGTATCTATGCTTCATCAGTACGATTCGGGAATGAAGGTCACCGACATCTGTCGTGACAAAGGAATCGCTACGGCTACGTTCTATAGTTGGAAACGTAAGTACGGGGGTATGGATGCCCAACAGCTCAAAGAGCTCAAATCGCTGCAGGAGGAAAACAGGAGGCTCAAAGCCATGTATGCAGACCTTAGCCTTGACCATCGAATCTTAAAGGACATTGTCGAGAAAAAGCTCTAAAGCCTTGTGAGCGCAAAGAACTAGCCCAAAGGGCGGTCAAGGAGGAAGGCCTGAGCATTTCAAGAGCCTGCCTACTGGTCAGTTTGAGCCGTTCGATGTGATACTATCGAACCACAAGGGACGATTCCGAAGTAATGGAGAAGCTCACGGAAATGAGCGAGATCAAGCCCAACCGTGGTTTCGATTATTATTACTACCGGATCCGCGCACAAGGCTTTATATGGAACAGGAAACGCGTACTTAGAATTTATAGGATAATGGGATTGCAACTCAGAAGAAAAAGTAAAAAACGGCTGCCCGCAAGGATAAAGACCCCTCTGGAACAACCGACCGAACCTTTACAGGTATGGAGTGCAGACTTTATGAGCGACAGTCTGATCACGGGGCGAAGGTTCAGGGTCTTCAATATCATCGACGATTACAATAGGGCCGCCCTGTGTACGACGCCTGCCTTTTCAATACCGGCCATACGCACGGTAAGTTATTTGAAACAGGCCATTGAGGTTTATGGCAGACCATTACAGATCAGGGTGGACAACGGCCCAGAGTTCATATCAAGGATATTCGTGAACTTTTGTGAGTCGGAGGGCATCGAAATAAACTATATTCAACCGGGCAAGCCATTACAGAACGGTTACGTGGAAAGATTCAATAAGACCTTCAGGGAAGATGTACTGGATGCTTATCTTTTCAGGAATCTGGAAGAGGTAGATCAACAGGCGGAAGGATTCAGGGAAGATTACAACGAGAATCACCCACACAAATCATTGGGCAGAAAAAGCCCGAACCAAATATTCAAAGAATTTTCATTGGGGCTAGCCCCAATGAAAAAAGAAGATTGTTTAACTTAGAGCTGTCCGAAAATGGGTAAGTCTTCATTAGTACCTTATTTAACTACATACAATCGTTAGCTAAAACGATAATCAGAGATTATATCATAATCGAATGGTGTTCAAACCCTACGATGTTAAATTATATCTACCGATATTAATGCCATAGGGCAATATGTCACACAAAATTTCTGTTATAAAGGTGCTTTAAGCAGATATTTATGATATAGAATCAGATGGGCATGAGCAATTCTAAAGTACAGCAATTACAGAAAACCTTCTTATTAGTTTTTTTAATAATTCGATTTTCAGGATATGGTCAAGAAGCTTTAGTTTTTCCAAGTGTTGAACATTTATATCCTAATCTGACCGACCCATCCTTTGTAGGGGAACAGGGTCGAACACAGATTACCGCATTTGGGCAGTCAGTACTTAACAGTTTCGACCGCTCGACGCTATATGTCAATGCTCAGTTGCCCATATTCGATCAAAATTCTTTCGGCATCGACTTTTCACAAAGCGAGTTAGAAAATTATATGTATTCCCAATTTCTGCTATCGACCGCTTTTGAAATTCGCACCGGTGGGTATAGCCATATTAAAGTCGGTCTAGCCGGTGGCGGCGAAAGACTACTTGCCGATCGTGCAGTACTTAATGAGCAAAGATCGAATGAAATATTGAGTGTAAACGAGAACAATATATCTTTTACCTATCGCATAGGGGTACATTTTAATTCTCAGAATATTCGGTTGGGCTTCTCGTACATAACATTACCATTGCAGCAGATATTGGTCGACGAGGCACAAGATGACATTTTGAGGTCAAATTTAGAAGAAGTTCTTACCGGATATGTCGGCTATAGCCTAAATTTAGGAAAACATTTCACCATTACCCCGATGTTTAGGTATATAAATTTTACCGACAAATCGATTTTAGAGGGAAGTTTGATGTTCAATCTAAGAGATGTGTTTGACATCAGCTTGGCCTATAAAAATAATTATTCGATAAACCCTGCTATGCAAGTGCATTTATTTAAAACCTTGGCATTAGGGTATTCGTATCAAAAAGCCATCGGAAAAGTTTCATTTGATGACGTTCATTCCCTCGGTTTGAGTTTAAAGTTTAGCAAGAGCACTATCAGTGAAGAACCGGAATGGATGGAAACTGCCAAGCGCAATATAAATATGAGAGATAAAATAGCGAACGCAAAGCCTAAGAAAAAAATTAAAAAAACTGTCAAAGAGACTGTTGCAACTGAGAAAGAACCTACTAAAAGAATGATTGCCCAGCCACCGACAAAGAAGTTCAAAAATACAGTTGCCATTGTCATGTCATCTAGGTACTACGTTGTAGTCAAAAGTTTTTATGTAGCTTTAGATGCCTATACTTTAAAAGAAAAACTAAAAAAAAGCGGTTTGAACGCTTTGGTTGGCACCATCAACCGTAACGATAAATACTATGTTTTTGTCGACAGCGACTTTGAGAAAAACAAAGCAGATAAACTTCTGACCCGATATAAGCGAAACGAAAAGATTCCGGACACTAGTTATGTACTGAAAGTCGAATAACCCTAATTTTTATGATGCCATACATAGCATTACCTTTGCAAGGTAGAGAACATTTTAAACATTTTCAAAGACCCTTGAATTCTAAAATAAGTAAGTACCGATTTCTTAAGAGAACTATTTTATTAGGTATATAATTTGCCTACAAAGTAAACTCTATAGCGAAAAGCTTTAATCGCTATATAACTTTTCATGACCCATGAAGTTATATTATTATTTTATGGTTGTCTTTCGAAATTGAATTCTTAGTCTCACTATATGGGTCTTTGCAGTTTTAAGAGAATCGCTCAATTAAAGCGATTTATTATTCTCTACTTATAAAAAAAATCGGATAATGTAATATACGAACGAGATAGGGCCTTAAACATCGTTTAGTGGCTTTTTTTTCTTTACCTTAGAAGCAAAATGCTATTCGAATAGCCACGATGCTTAAGCTTTTAACCAAATTACGTTTATCCACTGAACAACCCGATGACAAGATTGCTTGAATAAGGCTATTTCTTTTGACATTACGCTATAATCCATCAAATTAAAGATAAGGCCGCTTAAACCAATAAATGGGTATCGATTAAATCGACATCTGCCACCATAACTATTACACCGATTTTTCACCTACACTTTATCAATCAAAACCTAATAGCCTCACACTTTACCACTTCTGAAATGAACATAAAAGTTAAAATAACTGTATTAAATACAAGTATTTTTATTTCAAGATAATATTATAATGTAAAATGAGTATTTTTACTTGGCGGTATTTAATTGCGATAGACCCAAAATACTGCACAGTAATAATACTTTGATTTAAATTAATTTTTAATCGGAAGCTACTGATCGTAAAAGATTAAATATTTGGATTCAAGATACAAGAAACGGTTCTTTCAATTATAAATTCAATACTTCAACAAAAATACTATACTATGGCAGCAGTTCTAGATTTAGCAGAAAAACATCAAATGGTCGCGGACATTTTCAAGTGGCCAAAATCAAAGGAAGAATGGGATCAATACCGGCTTAGTGACGAACAGGTAGCCCACTTTCATAATCAAGGTTATGTAGCCGGAATAAAACTTTTAGACGATGCTCAGGTCGAGGTCTTGCGAGGTGATCTAGAAGAAATTATCGACCCCAAACATCCGGCCCATAATTTATTTTATGAATTTCACAGTAATGAATCCGAAGACCCGAATTCGGTTCTCTTTCATTCGCTTGGCCATTGGCGTATAACCGATGGATTTCACGACGCATTATGGAACCCCGCTTTTGTTATGGCCGCGCACCAATTGTTGGAAAACAAGCCCGTTCGCTTTTGGCACGATCAATTATTCTGTAAACCTGCCAAGCACGGCGGTGTGGTAGCGTGGCATCAAGATTACTCGTACTGGACCCGTACCATTGCCATGCAGCACCTAACTTGTTGGACAGGCCTTGATGATGCAACGGTCGAAAACGGATGTCTGCACTACATCCCGAAAAGTCATTTATGGGGTCTTTTAGATGCACCTTCTTTAGCAGGTGATATGAACGGACTAATGAATTATCTTGATGATGAACAAAAAGAGCAGTTCAAAAACCCGAAGGCCATAGCATTGAAAAAAGGATACGCCACTTTTCATCACCCCTTGATGGTACATGGCTCTTACGAAAACAAATCGGAAATGAGCCGTAGGGCATTTGTTTTAAATGTTTTTGCCGACGGCACAATCAGTAATACCAATGGTGAACTTTTGGCCGGTGTACCGGCGATTCCAAAGGGTGAAAAAATGGAGGGCAAGTTTTTTCCTTTGCTATATAAATCGTAATTTTTAGCACTAATACTTAAATAAAATAGCTGAGGTATACCTCAGCTATTTTTGTTTGATTTCTGACTATTATATATTGTAAACAAAGTGAAATGTCAAGACTCAATTCATGAAAAATAAATTACGCGTTTTAGCTCGCAAGCTTTTAAACAATACTACAAAGCGAAGTAAAAAATCTACCCGATGTTAGTGCTTGCGAAGGAAATAAAATTTAAATCGCTATACATATCAAAACAGGAAGTCGAACGAGAACCGCAATGCCCTGAATTTTCAGTTGAACTTTAGTTTGTCATATGGTGACTATAACGTACTTCCTCAAAAATTCGAAGCTAAAAACGTTTATAGTCAGTAAAACATTTACGTTGGAAATGGAAAACGATATGACCTTAAATTTCACGAGATGCGAAATGAACTTATAAAATGAGGGAAGGTCGTTGCGACCTTCCCTCATTTTATAATCACTTATCGTATTTGTAATTAATTCGCATCTGTAACTGTACCCGTATTGGCATCTGCCCGACTGATCTGCGGATTTCCTTTATAGGCCACATCGCTAAATTGGTCTACATCCAAACCTAGAAAATCGTTTGCACTTACTTCTGCGTCGCTAAATAACGAAACGTTGAGAAAGACTTCGTTCGAGATAAAATCAAAAGCCTTTAAATCGGAAAATGTTGAAACATCTGCATCAAAATAATCGGACGACCCGGAAAGTATTGCCTCGGAATCACTGAACATTTTAAGAAAAGTATCTCCATTGACAACCAAATTACTGGCAAAAAGTTGAGTAATTTCACTGAGTTCTGCGGCCACATCGCCGACTTCGCCACTTAAGATAACATCACTCGACGTAGAAGCTCGCATCCGTAAATTATTTGCAACCAAGTCATTAATTAGCAAATCACCTCCAGTACTCACAAAAATATCCATTTGATCCGTTGTGAAACCGTCCTCAATAAAAACGTTAGAAGCTTTTGAGAGCCCTAGCTGTTCTAAGTCGGTAACCGTAATGAACACTTTTACACTAACATTATTACTTCCACTAACTTGAACGATGGGTGTTCCCTGATTTGTTATCTCAATAACATCAGAAGCCTTTAGGCATATGTTCTCATCGATCTTTACGATTAATTCCCCGGCGACAATTTCCGTAAGAATGAAGGGCAAAACATTATCGGGCGCTTCAACGACCACGCTTTGCGCACTGCCTTGTGTTACAAATACATCGACCCCACAAGCTGCGACGTTTAGTTGGTTGAATTCCGTTACCGTTCGCTCATCGGTAATTAATTCTTCAGATGGCGTAACGAGAGTTTTATCACTAAAGTTGCAAGAGCCGCAATCACCGGATCTCACCGACTCTAAGTCAGATTCAAAATTCCAATCAAAAGTTTTGCGATCGCTCAACGCCGTACTGGCCACTAGACTATCGGAATCGGTCACAGCATTTATAAATGCGTCGTCGACTATCGGATCTTCGGGCAAGTCATTTTCGCAAGATACCCCCATGGCAACAAGACAGACCATAGTGGACATAATAAATTTCGAATTGTTAATCTTTGTGTTCATCATAACTTTGGGTTTATATTATACACTTACTACTATACCCGAAGTCAGAATTACCCCCCATATCTTTTGTTAATTTTAAGTTAAACCGAGTCAAGTGGGTTTTTAAGTTTCGTTCTTAACTGAACATAAGTAGTTGCTATTGAATTTCTCGTACGACAAGCAACAGTTGAGTAGCAAGCTTTAATTATATAATTTATTCAATACATCAAAGACCCAACCTAAAGAAAAAATTTGGGAAAAAGCCTAAAGACGAAGTTTCAAAAAGCGCCATATCGCCGTCTCGCCCTAAAGTGGAATTCAAAACCCTGTCGATAATATTTTTACGATTGTAAACATTGAAAAAATTTAGACCTATAGTTCCAGAAAAAATCGGCCTTTTCCAGTGGTACTGTGCGGATATGTCTAACCGGTGATACGTAGGAAGCCTAATGTTATTTATGTACCTATTCAGGGGATTAAAAAAAGAGTCGCCCCTTTCTCCTGTATATGGCTTGCCAGTAGCATATATCCAACTGGTAGAGATTGACCAATCGCCCAATTGCAACATTTGCGCTATGCTTATCTGGTGCCTTCTATCTCGCACATCATCATAGGTCGCCCTTAGTTGTGGTATTTGCTCAGTTGTATTTTCTACCCTAGAGAGCGAATAAGAGACCCAGCCTTCATAGGGCCCTTGGGTATGTTGCAAAAAAAAGTCGATACCCGAAGCAGTACGGCTACCTACTATATACTCTCCATCAGTAATATATAAAACTGAATTGAGCGCGATTGCGTTATCGAGAACACCATCGGTCTTTTTATGGTATAGCTCTACATCTAGCAGCGTGCTATTTTTTTTAAATTGAAAACCGCCCATATAATGCCTGGCCATCAATAAGGGGTAACGATCATTATCGGCCAATACCCACGAAAATTTATTCTGGAACCTGGCCACCGGCACCCGTCTTACAAATTGATTGTATTTGCCACAGGCTGCCTTTAATCTAAATTTTTCGGATATATCGTACCGCGCACTTAATCTGGGTGCCGCGATATGTTTTTGAATCTTACCTAAATAAGTATATCGAAGCCCTGAACTAAGTTCGAATCCGTCGAAAGGACGAAATGTATCTTGGCCGTATGTATTAAAAATAAGACCAGTATTTGTCAAAGAGACATCTTGTTCGATGAAATCGTTAAAAAGCGTAGAATTGACAAACTCTACGGCAGCACCAAAGGTGATATCATGACTTTTTTCAATTCGAATCTCATTATCCAATTTCACATTCGCGTTTCCTATTCGGTTTTGCTGAAACTCTTGTAAAACATTCGAAGAGCCATTTTGAAATACAGAAAAAGAAACATCGAGGTTGCCGTCGCTCTCGTAAGCCGAATAACTGGCCAAAAGGTTTGTAAACCATGTCTTGTTGACCTGCCTGCTCCATTTACCGCTTAGGCCCAAACTGTTCCATTTTGCTATATCCGATATTCCAAAGCCTGATATCGCCTCTCCCTCGGCATTCTCAGAAGTAACGGAAGAGGCATCGGCAGCACTATAAAAGCTAAAGGAAAAGATATCTTTCTCAGAAGGATAGAGTGTTAGCTTCGTGTTTACTTCATTAAATTTAAGCTCTTGTACCAACGCGTTCTCGTCGGCCAAACCACCGCTAAATTCCTGTTCTATACGAACGGTTCGCGAGATGTTCAAGAGATTTTTATACAGGGCACTCGGATAAATTCCGGCATAAGAACCGCGATAAGATGCAAAGACCGATGCTTTTTTTCCCAATGGGGACTCTATGACAATGCCCGCATTGATCATATCGATCTGGGTTTGAACCGAAAGCCTATTTCTGTTTCCGGCTTTGCCCGTTATTTCTAAAACTGCAGATGCTGCGTCACCAAATTTCGCACCAAAGCCTCCTTTATGTATTCTAATATTTTTTACCGCATCAGGATTGAATGCACTGAAAAGTCCGAAAAAATGGTCGAGGTGATACACTTTAAAACCATCGAACAACACCAAGTTTTCATCTTCGCCCCCTCCTCTTACACTTAATTCAGAGGATATTTCTTCTGCAACGGCAATGCCAGGCAAAAAGTGCAAAGATCTAAAAATATCGGGGGTACCCAGCGCGGGAAGTCGCGTTACTTTTTGGGCATCAAGGTTCGCAAGACCAGCATTCGAACCTACTTTTATGGTTTTCAACGCCTCGACCACACTAACCCCCTCAAGTACATAAGGTTCTTGATCAATACCTAGCCGAACATCTTTTTCAGGCTTTTGCATTTCAAAAACCTGATTTTTGTATCCGATATAGGCAACCTTTATTTTCAGGGTATCGGCCTGTACTTCGGGAAATACGAAATACCCTTGCGAATTTGTAATTGTATATAGTTCGGCATTGAGCGCAACGGTAGCAAATGGCAAGGTTTCTTCTGTAGTCTTATCGATGACATAGCCGCTAAAAGCACCTATTTTTTTTGTTCGATCGCTTCTTGGTATGAGCAATATGCCAGTAGTATTGAATCGGTAATATATATCTGTGTCTTTTAAGACCAATGCGAGGGCATCATCAACATTGCTATCTTTCAGACTGGCATCTACCCGTATATCGGCCAAAGCTTTCGAGTCATACGATAGATTGAGGTCGTATTTGCGGTTGAGCACCCGAAGGACTTCGAGCAAAGACCGCGCTTTAAATTGTTCATTGATGACAATATCGTTATTCTGGGCGAAACCAATCTGTAATTGAACGAAAGTAGTAAAGAACAATAGACATCTCAACATCATTTTCTTATTCGACGATTACTTTTGCATTCTCTATTTTAAACGTTAGACCCATTGGTGCACAAATGTTGTCAAGTGCTTCAATTAAGTCCGTAGTATTTTTAAATTGTCCGGTATATTCGCGTTTACCTTGATTTCGATCATAGATAAGTTCTATGCTAAATTGTCGCTCCAGTTCTTCGAATACTTCGCTCAGGGGCGCATCGTCATATTGAAAAAGTCCGGTTTTAAAAGCACCGATGAACTTGATCGAATTTATAGTTGTCACCTTGAGCCCGGTCTTCTTCAATCGCGACTGTTCTCCTTTTTGTAAAATGACTTCGTTTTTCTCATGAGAAACTTTTACTGTACCACTTTTACAGCGCACTACAAAGCTTCCTTCTCTTTGCAGTACATTGAATTGGGTACCCAATACCTTTACAGTACCTAACGGGGTCGCTACGGTGAATTTTTTTCCTTCTTTAACCTCAAAATAAGCTTCGCCCTCTAGGCGAACCTTTCGAGAACCCCAATCTATGTCATATACTATTTCAGAATTTTTATTAAGGCTTACCCTAGAACCATCGGGCAGCCTGTGGTCTGCAATGACATCGTTACTTTTAACCCGCTCTAGACCATTATCAATAAATGTAAAATATGCCAAGCAGCATAAAATCAAGCTGGCGGCGATACAGGCTGCGTAAAATGAACGTGAAAATAATATTTTGGGGAGCCGTTCTTGCGCATCTATTTTCCGTTCGATATTTTGCCACACCGCTTCTTTGTCAACCATTTTTGGAGGCCTTAGATTTCCGGTCTTTTCGAGCAACGCTTCGTAATCTTTGAATTCTGGCGTATCAACGGTTTGCCCATATATATTCAGATCTTTCGGCTTTGACCTAAAGTTCATCAAGCTATGAACGAGTTCCCATATTTTTTGTGGATCACCGGGCATCTTATACTTTTCTTCTTAAAAAACTCCGCATAATCGTTAAAGCTTTCGACATTCTTTTCTCAACGGTTTTTATACTGATTTTTAACCTCTCGGCTATTTCGACATAAGTAAGCTTATCTATCCTATTCATAAGAAAGGCCTCTCTAACGTTTACCTCCATATCAGAAATTACCCTATTCAAACGGCTATGAAATTCGTCCATTTCCATCAAATATTCCGGATTTTCTATAGTATATTCCACTTTTTTTGCACTTCTGAATTTATATGCGATATGTTGATGTGCAATATGTTTTTTCAAAAGATTGCCTGCAATAGTATAAAGATAGCTTTTTACCGTTTCACGTATGATGTTCTCGCGCTTTTCCCAAAGTATCAGAAATACTTGCTGCACCAGATCCTCGGAAAGTTTTATGTCTTTGGTATGGTAATAGAGAAAATTGAGAATGTTATCAAAATAGGTTTCATAGATTGATTTAAACTCTAATTTACTTAATATAGGTAATTTGCGGGGCGGCATGAAGTTGAATCTATACAGATTAAAAGTATTAAACTAAACTACCCTTTCAAGTTCAATGGATTCATTTAACGTTGATTTAACTTGATTCCGCAATCACTTTTCAAATATTTTAAAACATTTCAAACTTTAGAGTGCCAGCCTTACACCCTGAATCAATGCTAGCACACATTTATTTAAATGGTTAAATCGATACAATAAAATAAATAGCCTACGCTAAAAATTGACGTAATAGCGACCGAAATTGGTTTCCTGACCGCACAATCGAACCGGTTTTGACCTAAAGAAGACTTTTTAGTCCGTATCCTCGTAATTAAAGTACGAAAGATGATAATTTCAAGCACAAATTCCGGTTTTACAGAAAGTAAATATAATAGTCATAAGTAAAAGACGAAATTCGAGCGAGCCCATTATTGAAGCTGTGTTCTTTTGAGGACAAGAAATATATAGCTTACGTCTATAAAGAAATTTTAATCGCAAACTTGTAACTCAGAATAAAACTTCTTTTAAAATATTTTAAACTTCATAGCTAGGTAGCACGAAAGACTTAGAACGACGAGTTCAAAAATACCAATGAATTCTAATGAAAAGATTACTTTATTTCATAATCGGTTGTTCGTTTTCGTTTATAAATGCCCAGTCTTTTAATCGGGACGAGGATTGTGCTTCGATAGACCAACCGTCGGCGCCTTACAAGCAAAGCCACGAAACCCCGATAGATTACTTTCAAAGAGCGCAATTCTACGCCAAAAAAAACAAAGATTCCTCACTCGTTCTTTTCAAGCGCTATTTGAATTTTCACAGAAACGATACGCTAGTAGACCTTAAAGCCAAGGCCCATTGGGAAATTTCAGCGCTGCTATACAATTCGGGGAAATTTCAACCGTCTTTAAAGCATCTTGACTCGGCGAATTATTACTTTAAAACCGATAAAGATACGATAGGTATAATTGAAGTACTACAATCTCGTGGTACGGTATATGCCAGTATGGGAGAATTGGAAAAGGCACTTACATACTACTTTGATGTCTTAGAATTATTAAGATTAAATAAGGGTACCGAGCAACAGAAATATAAATCATACAATAATTTAGGAATATTCTACACACGTATCGGAGAACTTAAAAAAGGCAAGATTTACCTTCAAAAGGCCGTACAGGTCAGTAAAATATTAAAAATGACCGACCTACATATATCGGCACTGATCAACCTTGGCAACATTGAAATTGAACAGGGTAATTATGGGTTGGCTTTCAGTCATGAATTTGAAACCCTGAGACTTGCAGATTCCATTAATGATAAGAACTTAATGAGATTAGCGAATAATAATATATCGCATACGCATTATTTGGTAAAAAATTATGATAAAAGTATTTTTTATGCAAAAAGAGCATTAAGATTAAAATCTGATGACATCGACGGGAACGGAGCCAGTACCTATCATACATTGGGAATGGTCTATATGGCATTGAAAAACTATGAACTTTCAGAAGAATATTTTGTCAAGGCCATCGACATATCCCGTCGTTTCACCATGTTGGATATAGAGCAGATGTGTAATTATGAACTCTACAAATTAAAACAGAAAAGAGGGCAATACAAGGCCGCCTTGAGGTACCATAAAAATTACGAAAAGATAAAAGATAAATTATTCGGGAGTAGTGTTCAAGCAAATATACTGAAAATGGAATCTGAACGGCAGCTCATGGAAAAAGAACGAACCATAAATAAGCTGTCTGTAGAAAACGATGAATATGAGGCCATTTTCTCTGCAAAAGTTCAAAATTTCATTAAAATAATTTTGTCTCTAATCGTACTTGCAACATTTATTTCAGTTTTTTATTATTTAAGAAATAAGGCCCAACAAGCCGATACGGAAAAAAAGCTTACCGAAAATAAAATGCAGATACTTCGGTCTCAAATGAATCCTCACTTTATCTTTAATACAATTACCGGGATTCAAAATTTCATTTTAAAATCCGATAAATATGCCGCGTATGATTATTTGACAAAATTTTCGGAGTCGATACGTTTGATCTTTGAAAATTCGGGGCAATCATTTATCCCGTTAAATAAAGAGCTAGAGTTGATAACGCGTTATATTAACCTAGAAAAGATAAGGTTCAAAGATCGGATACTATACCAAGAAGAAATCGATCAAACATTATTCGATACCGACCCTATGGTCGCCACAATGATCTTACAACCTATCATAGAAAATGGAATATTACATGGGCTTAGCAACAAAAAGGGTTCAGGGCAACTGAAATTACGGATTTTAGAACAGAACGGGTACCTGAAGTGTACGATTCATGATAACGGAATAGGTAGAAAATTAGCTTTGAAAATAAAAAAAAAGAACAACCACCTTTCAAGTGCAACAATCAATACACGCCAACGTATTGACATCCTCAGGAAAATGGGATATACAAGATCGAACATAACCTATACAGACCTTTATGATGACACCGGGTGCCCCGAAGGAACCGAAGTAACTATTGTATTGCCACAAAAAAGACGGTATGACACAAAGAACGAAAGCACTGATCGTAGACGATGAGCCCAATGTAGGTGAAAATTTGACGAATATCCTAAAAGATTTTTGTCCGGAAATCGATCTTCTTAAAATTTCAACAACGTTGCCCGAGGCAAAAGCGGATATTTTAAGACTAGGCCCAAAATTGGTTTTTCTGGATATTCAAATTGGCACTAGAATGATTTTCGAAATGTTGGAATCCATAGAAATCAATTTTCAGATTATCTTCATTTCAGCCCATAACTATGCGTTGGACGCTTTTAAATACGGGGCTGTTGATTACCTGTTGAAACCCGTAGACATAAAGAGTTTAAAAATTGCGGTAAATAAAGCTATATTTAAAATTAAAAACGAGCTGTTTTCAAACGATTTTGAAAATCTTTTAAAAATCAATCGACAAAGATACTTAGACGCCGAAAAAATCGCCGTACCAAAAGCCAATGGTTATCAAATGGTGAAAATAAGTGAAATTCTATACTGCCAGGCAGAAGGCAGTTATACATCCATATTCCTGAAAGATAAGAGTCATTTAATAGCTTCTAAAAACTTAGGCTTTTACGAAGAATTACTGATCGGGCACCGTTTTTTTCGTATTCATAATTCAAGTTTGGTAAACAGCGCGCACATCATTGAAGTTTCAAAATCAGATGGGGGTTATATAGTAATGGCCAATGGCAAATTGCTTTCGATAAGCAAATCGCGAAGAGAAGAAACTTTTAATAAACTGAATTTAAGATAAATGTTCAGAATTTATTTTTTCAACTATAAACTAAAAATAGCTAACTATAAAATAAGATGCGTCGTTTATTGATTTGCACGAAAACATTACATGATTTTTATTTAGTTTTAATCAAATAATAATCTTTAAAATTTATTTATTATGAAAACAAAGTTAACAACATTTGCTATGGTCTTGTTTATGGGCGTAGTATCTTACGCAGGTTGTACGGTAACAACAGGTTGCTCTACGTTTAATTTTCCGGACGAATCTTTTGTATTCGCAAATGCCCAATCGACTGCCGATGGCTTTTTGATTACAATTACCGGAAGTGACGGAAATGTTCTTGCAACTGAAACTTGTTCATCAAGTAGTTTAAGTACCCGTTGTGGATCCGGAACACCCGGTACTTTTGAAAGAGAGCCTTTTGAAAGAGAGCCTTTCTTTAGAAGAAACATTTGTGATATCCTTCCCCCATTTTTGGCCGATTTCAATGGATGTAACTAATTAGATTGGCTATCATTATCGGCATATTGTGAATTGCCGAAATGTGACTTTTCTAGAAATTGACTAACCCTTCGGATGCTTTTATCCGAGAGGTTAGTTTTTTTATTTTTAAGCAATAGGCCTTTTCACAAATACGATACATACTTTTAATCTAAAGTACAGCTTTAAGGTATAGCTTAGTTTGTTATGATGCTATTTTCTTAGGGACATACCTGTAATCATGTGGCACCTATATATCATTAGTGAAATAATATTTGACATTTTACAAATGCAAAATATACATCAGCACATAACCGAGGGAACCTTATATACGATATTTGACATACCATTAAAGTTTACCAAACGGATAGTATACACTATTTTTTCTAGGGAATAATCTTTATCTTCCTTCTGGCCGTATATAAAATTGTATTGCCGAACTACCTCTTTTTAATATTGATTTTCTCTAGTTGCTACCATTGATTTAAGGCTCTTGATAGTTGCACGATATGAGAACTACAAACTATCCAAAATCCCGGTTTTTACGCATATTCCGTAATTAGGTTGTTTTATCGACTTCTTTATAATCGCCTTTTAGAATACTATTTTTCTAAGGGAACTATTCGTTGTTGAATGTAATTATTGCATGCTGAAAGATATAGACTCTGGCCTATACCGTTTACGATGATATTTTTTTAGATTATGACCTTAAAATACATACTTAAAAAAAGATTTAACTTATTGACTCAATGAAAGAACTTAGATTTTACATCCACTTTATTATATGCTCAACTTTACTAGCGTTCGCTTTTCAGGCCGCTGCCCAAAGTAAATCTTTTCGTTATAATGGCAATATTATACACAATGGCAAAGCTATTTTTCCTATTGGTTATTGGATGGAGTTCAACGCTATTGAGAAAAAAGAAAAATCTGTTGAAATACTGGGGAAAGCAGGCTTTGACATGGTGACCTATGGGGTTTCCAAAACTTTTAAAGAGCGTGTCGAGGGCTATTTTAAAAGGGCCGACACCTATGGTATGCGCATTATTTATGGTTTGTATGCAAGTCATCTACCCCTATCTTCAGGTCTGGGCCCTGCAAATGACTGGATTTTTCAGGACGACGGAACCGCTTTGCGCCAAAATCCCGCCCTTTTGGGATACTACCATAGTGACGACGTCAACAATCTTAGTGCCAACCAGTTAAACAAGAAACAAAGTGTTGTAAAAAGTTTGGACAATACGCATATGACATTTCATAGTTCTAGCGGAAAAATATTCGATACCGATCCTGAGTATGTAGCCTCGGCAGATGCCCCGGGGGTACAAACATATCCGGTCAGTAGGTCATGGTTACATAACACCTATACAAATACCTCGACTTTGGTAAAGG
>JAUKWC010005555.1:0-20529 GCA_032356245.1 Endocladia muricata | reverse complement strand
GGGTAAGGTATGCTCTAGAGCCGGAAGAAGGAAAGGATAGGTGCTTAAGGCATTGATTAGATGGAGAAGATGAGGAGGGAGAGCAGGTTTAGTATAAGCATTCAAGAGAGGGGTGTACTAGTATAGCCTTGCACAGTCTTGTACAGTACTGTAGTATGGGGCGGTGTAGGTACTCGACTACAGTATATGGGTCGAATCAAGAGGGGATAGGGCAAGGGGCATAGGGCAAGGGGGATACAGTAGGACATGGAGTGGCTGGTCCGGGAACAGTGCAGCATCACGAGTGTGTACAGTACGGTAATGGAGGAAAATGACTGACAGCCTGTGTGAACACAGAGCTAATCTACAGTATACCCGCTCGAAATGCGCACACTTGTACTCGTACTACCGTACTACCTACCTACCGACCTAACACTCCTCTAGCTAGTCTACTACTGTAGTAGTGGTACGAGTTAAACCGGGCACGGCATAGCGCAATGAGAAGAGCTAATCTCCAGGCACGCCATAACACCACCGTGCCCACGTACTTACTGTATGAACCGTTCTTCCTTGCACACAGCCTCTTCACTTTAGTGTTTACGAGTACGCGTTAATTATGGCGCCACGCGCCTTCGTTGAGACAGTAGCTCGTTCTACCTTGTCATACTGTATGCAAATGTTCAGATACTCAGATGCTCAGCATTCACCCACACTGCACGCGTGCACCACCCCTCCACAACCCTTCTCCTGCCTCCACTTTTGCCTTTTCTGCTCCACCGCCACACACCACCGACCTATTCTTCCATTGCTCCTGCCACTTGCCCAAACACTGTGCACAACACTCAGCAGACAACTCTACACTGCTTTCTCGTCCCCGTCTCCTCTTCTCCTTTCCACCACCCTCTCTCCTACCCTTCCCCCTCCAGCGTGACCCCTCCCTCCCCCCACGCGTTACTCTTTTGCCTCGGCCGAAACTTGAACCCGCCCGCCGCCTTGCCCAGCACCAGCTCCGTAATCCTTATCCAATCCTCGCTCCGATGCGACCCCAGCAGCGTCTCCAGTTCATCCCTCCCCCGAAAAAACGGCGCCCGGTGACACATTCGTACCACCCCTCCCCCCCTCTCCACCAGCCCCACCGGCACGTATCGATATAGAAACGACAGCCATTCCAGCAGAAACTTGCGCGTAGTCTCCACCCCCCTCACATCGGCCCCCCAGTGCTCCAACCCGTACCGTGCAAACTCCCGATACACCTCCAGCCGCTCCCCCGACGATATGTCCCAGTCTCTCCGCTCCTGGATCTCCGTCAGCAACCATGGCTTGATCAACGCCCCACGCGCCACCATCACACTCGTCACCCCCTTGTCCGCGTCCTCCCCGCCCTCAAAAAAGCGTGCTGCGTCCCGCCAATGGTACACATCCCCGTTCCCCAGCAACGCTACCCCGGCCTGTTTCGCTGCTGGTGCACACTCCCCCAAAATGTACCCCCAGTCCGCCTGCTTTGAGTACCTCTGCTTCCGCGATCTCCCGTGCACCGTCACCCACGCTGCCCCCATCCCCGCCACATCCCCGATCACCTCATGCGCATTTCTCCCCGCCTCGCACACCCCCGTGCGCACCTTGACCCCCAGTGGTACCGGCAGCACGTTGGCCATGCTCCACACCATCCGTCGCAGTTTCGGCCGCCGACGCATCAGCGCGCACCCGCCGCCCTTGTTGAACACCACGTCGATCGGGCATCCGACGTTCAGCTCCACAAAATCTACCTGCATCTCCCGCCCGACCAGCTCGGCCGCACGCGTCAACGTGTCCACATTCGACCCGGCCAGCTGCACTCCAAACACATTCTCGCACGCGTGCCGCCGCACAAGCGCCCACTCCGAGTTGTGCCCCTGTAGTAGATTCCCTGCCACCGCCATTTCCCCGCATGTAATATCCGCTCCGAGCCGCTTGCACACCCGTCGAAACGGCAAGTTGCCCACCGTCGTCAGCGGCGCCACATACACCTTGCCGCTCAGATCAACCCGCTGCTTCTCCCCCAGCCCCAATGCCCCGACCACCTGCGCCGCATCCGCCGCGGGCCCCTGCCCCGCCGTGTCCCACCCGCGCTGCAGCACCGCCTCGCTGCGGGGAAAGCGCACCGTACGCTTGCGCAATTGCCGCCGCAGCTCAAACCCTAGAAAGTTGCTCTGCTCTCCTTCCGCACCGTCCAGCCGCGCACATCGTTTCACCTCTTCTCCATTCCCCCCCCCAGTCACCAACGCACGCTTCTGCAAGTCGGTGAAGAAGCCCACCGAGTAGAGCGGCCGATCGCCCACGTCAAGCGATAGCGTCCCGTCAGCAGCACGCACGGCCCGAAGAATGTGCTCCGCTTTGACCGGCGCATCAAGCTTGTGAGTGCCGCGCAAATCAGCCCCCGAGTCTTCCGGCGGTGTCCGCGCACGCTGCGCTAGCGGCACGTGCTCTTGCTTTGCGGCAGCGGGGGCAGCCCGCTCTCCATTAGGCGCCTGTGTATTTGTGGCGAGAATTGGATGCGGCTCGCACTTGATGGCAAGATCCACCTGCGGCTCGTGTTCTGCCCGCAAGGATGTCGGCACTGTGCGGGAGACCTTGGCGGATGCGATTTCATCTGCACTTTTCGATGCCTCCACGGCGGATGCTTGGACCGACGATACCTGGCGGGTTTCACCGGTCTCTAGCGAGGATGGCACGCGCGGTCGCTTTGCCGGGCGACTGTAACGGTGTGGCTGGGCATACTTTTGGGCGACGGAGGAGGTGCGCTTGCGCGTGTCCTTGCGCGTGTCCTTGCGCGTGTCCGTGCGCATGCCCTTTCCCGCGTCCAAGTTGTAGACAGTAGACGGGGTAGGGGCGGGTTTGGAGAGTAGCAGACCCATTACTTGCCCTTCTCACGACTCCGCTGGGCTGCTGGAGAGGCAAGGTCACACATGCTCGCCCAGTCGAGATGAACATGACCTTTGATCCGTTGTGGCAGCGCTGGCGAGGCAAGGAGGTGATTAATTTCACTTACAATAGGAGCGGTATGGTACAGTACAAAACAAGCGGGGCTTACAACTTGTTTTTAATATACTTTAGGAATCGTACGGATAACACGTGGAACAGATAATCCAATGACTTGTACGGATCTGGATCTTCGTTGATCCGAAAACCCATCGCTTCGCAAGATGTCGTTGCCATTGGATCTCAGTGGAGCGAGAAGGAAGTATCATCATTTGGCAGAAGTTCTTTCCGAAACAGATATGTAAAAGTGCGACAGAATGAAAAATGCATAAATAAGTTCATACATTCCAGGGAAAATAGAGAGTTTTCGTGTATTTTAGAGTGGAATGGTCACTGGATATCATCGATCCGTAAGGTGATGGCACTTTACCTCAGTCAGAACGCACCTACCATTCTTCTGATGAAGGATTGGCAACCTTAGTCACGCTCGTGAAAAACCTGCCAATTGAACAAAAGCAACCATGCCCTTCACTTCACACACCGAGCATATCATTCCCAGACTGGCTGTCACGCTCATACATTCGCTACAGATCTGCACTCTCACCCGTTTGAAACGCCTCATGTCTACTGCTCGACTGAACCTTAGAGATTGCATGCTACACCACCTTCCATACTAAAAATACATACTGTTTATGTAGTCAAGGATTAATTGGTGGGACACACACACTCATTGCAGGCGATCGTAAAATTGCGATTAATGTTGGCCATTCGGCACAGTACATTCAAAGAAGCAGGAGACCCCAATTAAGCATGTAAACATCTGATTGGGCATAATGCAGTTCCTGAAGTGCAGGAAAAACCCCGTGCATTTTCTTAGACCGCTCACATTATCAACAAATGTGTTGTGAGGCGGGCATCGGCCTGCTTCAAGGCCAATTCGATTGTACGCAGGTACAATTATAACAATAATTTTCCCAATATGTTCCACACCGCAAAACACAAAACCCCTCGTTTAGCTGTTTCCATTTGTCGGGGATGCACTAGCTACAGCTAGACTATCGCATTTAGCCCATGCGGCTGAACTCCAAAATCACCAGCCCTTCTCTTACTATGAAGGACCTTGTCAACAGATACACAAGCTTTTCGAGACCATGCTTTTTGCCAAGTGGTACCTTTGCATGCATTGACCCTTAATCTTCAAATATCACAAATAATAAATGTGTAACGCTTTCAATTTTTCTTCACCGTCACTGGAAGCAACATTGAATCCTGAGTGCCAGTCGTCGGGGTCACTTTTGGCAGTCTCGCCTCACCGAGTATCCCCAAAAGGTGTTACAATGTGTAATCTCTTCCGCCTGATGCGTGGTAGATGTCGAGATGAATCTCAAGCTGAGTGGCCAGCGTCTGTCCGGACCGGGCGCCATGTATAATCTCTTCTTATACTGGTATTCGGCATGCCTTATTGTTTTCATATGGCAACACCGTGAGTCTTGTACGTAATGCCCTTTACCACATAAATCCTTTCCCCATAGTACAACTTGGTGTTTCGTGAAAACATTGATGTTCGTCGCGGACTGCGACGCTTTTTTTTGACTCCAGTGGCAACTTTTTTGAGCAGAAAACTGCTGTAGAGGGAGAAAAATTTAGTTTTCAGTTATGTACCCGCTAAATAAAATAAAAACACCAGTGCCGTACCCGCGTCTTCCAGATCCGACACCAAGACCTACAACAGTTAACAAATACACTAAGCTATTCGTGCTACCTGACCTATTCAAAAACGTCTTCAAGAAATTGGTCTTGCTGTACGTGACTCTCACAAGAAAACATTTTCACGTCGCGCTTAAACTTCTCGGTGACTCGTGAATATAGTCGCAAATCGACACGCTCCACCTCTTTGTACTGCTCACGTTGTTCTGGCGTCATCACTTTCCAGATTTTTTCAGCAGTCCATGGATACCCCCCGGTGTTTAGTCGCATTCGTTCTTCCGCCAGTCTGGGTGTCCCGATAAGATTGTCCACGCCATGCTCGTGCGCAAACACTTGCAACGTTTTCTGCAACATGCATTGCGACGCTGCTTCTTGTAACTGCAGCCCCACAAACACGAATCGCTTGTCAAGCCGATGCTGAATTTGGGACAAAACGGAGTTCTCCTTTTCAGCATTAATTGTGTACCGATGTGTGTTTCCAAAGCCCGTCATGCCATCAGACAGGAGTCGAGCCGCATAATAACTCGGGCCCGCGTCACGCACAGCTGGGTCATTCGGCAGATCCTCTGCCAGCAAGAAACGAATAACCTCATCCCTGCTTACGTCGCGTTCATCGCGTTTTAGATTACGCACGAAAAAATGATAAAAGAACGATAGCTTGCGAGGGAGTGGATGTCGGAAGATCGAAAAATGCTTCACAGTATGCTCCTTGCCAAAGATTGCGTCGCATCCATCCTCCCAGTACTGATGGCCTAACACCACGTCCATGCCTGCAATTTCTTCTGGGCTCATTTTGCGTATCTGGCCCCAGTCGCACCTCCACATGTGCTCGACAGATTCATTCTCCGTACTTTCACTCTTCACTTCGTAACATGTCTCCTCAATCCCAAACGGCTTCCCATCCCTTTTCAACTTGTCGCGATTTTCGTGGCGATTAAACAGCGTCATGACCTCAACCTTAGTGGAAACTCCCCCCGTTTTGTGCATATGAAAGTAATTCAAAAGCGTACGATCGTTAAATTTTAGCTGACTTGCTAGCGGATACAAGTTTGTTGCATCATCCGCCTCTGACAAGGGCCAAGAACGATTCCAACTGATGCCTCCCGAGACGGGTCCCACCTTCGCAATCAGTTCTGGTTCTCTCTCCCCTATAACCTCATCGGCAGCCACAGCTTCCTTCTCCTCCTCCGCCGCCTCCTCCTCCGCCTCCTCCATCTCCTGTGTATACTCCTCCTCGCTCCGAGCATTCGCCTTGACCGCTCCTGCCACTTTTTTCTGCTCTGGCTCCTTCATCACAACTTCGTTCACACCCTCCGTCCCCTCACCCCTCAACCCACCTCCCTCTTTCCCACTTTTCCTCTCTGCACCCATTCCTGCCCCGTCGCCCCCCCCGTCTTTTCCAGATTCCTCTCTTTCTCCCCCTGCCACAACTGGCTCAACTCCCTCCGTCCCCACCACAGTCCCGTTGCCCACCTCATCGACACGAAGCGCATCCACGGTGACAGCAGGCATGGTGAACGCCGACAAATTGCTCGCGACAAGCATGCCCATCAAAAACGACGTGAGCGCGACGGCAGAGAGTACCGCGGTGGATGGCGCCACGCGCGCAGGCGGGGCACGCTTCTTATTGGATAGCTCATACACGCGCGGTTCGGGCACAAACAGAGCGCGAGGCCGCGACGAAGGGCGCACATTACGGTGGGCATAGGGGACTCCGTTCGGCATGGCACAATCAGACAGCCGGGGCGTCACTGTGTATCAAAGGCGGGCGGGGGGTGGCCAGTGCAAAGGGCGAGGATGTGGGGGAGGGGGAGGATTTAAGGGTATAGAGTATTGTGTAGCTTGAAGGAAAAGAGGGGGCCCTAGGAGGGTGCTCACAAGGGGAGCCGGTAAGAAGAGTGGCAGTGAGATGGTGAATCAAAGATAAGGATGACACTGTTGCAAACGGAATGACCTTGAGCTTGTAGCCGTGTGAGCGGACGCGAGTGAGGTTGAGACCTCCAGCAGTACACCAGCTTTGCACAAGGGCAGCTTGTATGTGGCGCACCGAGCTGCCTTGATACCTGTGAAAACAATAGTCGCTGGACACAGCGGGTTGCTGCCAGGGTCAAATTGGCTGTGATTCTGTGGTTTCCTGTTTCCGCCTCATGCGCTGAGCTTGCAGACAGGTCAGCGGCCAAAGTAGGATCTGCTTTCGGCGTAGATGCCTAGTCGTTGAGAAGAGAGGCCGCTACGGGTGGACAACGCACGCATCGCCACGGAAGCACAGTTTGGCATAGACTTTGTCTTTTCGCGGTGAGGCGGGGTAAACGATAGGAGAAATGTCGAAGTGTGAGGTGCCACAGCTATCTAGTGGGAGTACAACAAGCGTGCATGCGACGCGGGCTAGTATGCGACGGCTGGTCTCAAGGGCGTGTCACGTGGGCGCAGACCTAGAATGAGTAGGGTGGTAAGCTGACGGGCCAGCAATGTGAGAGAAACCCCGTATCTCTTTGTGGGACTGTTGTTTGGAGAACAATACGAGCAGACTAAATTTAAAACATATACGATCTGTGGTAGGGTAAACGGGGAGTTTGGTTGATTGCAGAGTGTTTGCATCAACCCTACTGACCTTACATTCCAGTTTCTGAAAGATGCACTTGGATGTTTGGAACCATTCGGCCGTGTCACGTAACTTCTGTCCACTATCCTCATAGGTTTGCTTGTTTAGAACGTTCTCATACTGCTAACCTTCCATTCCTCTCTCAGACTCGATATGCATTTTCCTTAACTGAGATCTTCTCTACGTGATCCTAACCAGACCGGTGCATTGTCGGCTTTGTCACGGTAATGCTTACAGAGGGGGCTAAGATTCACCTATTTGACTGAAACATCCCCGTGACTGGCAATTAATGCCCTTCGATAAGGTACAGCTGATTGGGTCATGTGGTCTGGCGTTTGTTTGTGCTGGGATGCACACCAAAGTCCCCACTCGTCTCCATTCTCTCCCCAATTTCTTAACCCAATATCGCTGCTCGGTTTATTAAAGCAAACCCTTTCGCACAATCACACACTCTAAACATATTCTTATTCACTCTACATGGAAGTTACCGAATCTTTACGCGATCAACCGGCATAGTTCATTTTTTAAATCGTATACTGAAAGGTGTGCTATACTAGACTGCAGCATTCAATTTCTTAACCTCCTGTCGCTGCACTTCTTTTGACGTCATCAAGCACACAAAATACCACGCAATTATTCTCTTCGAACTACACCCCCCTTCCCTGTCGTGAAGTGACAGAGTGCGCAGCACACAGGATGCTCGAGGGGCCCTTGAATGTGCCTGGAAGTCGATTCTGCAATTTTCTCGCACCATCAACACCACAATTGTTCTAGAACGAATAACATTTATAAACAGTGAGAACGCGCAAATGGTCTGCAAACATAACTATTTTCTTTAAGACAAGGTTGCAGGGTAGCCACTTTCTTCAAAATGCATTTGGGCGTCCACTTTCTGTGGAAAACGGGTATGAGTCGTGCGAAAGAAAGCTACCTCCGTTCTCGTGCAATCTCTGCCGCTCATTGCGCTCTACCAGAGACTATTCTTTTACCGTGAAACCCACTCGTATGAATACTACTATATTTCCCTTCGCTTCTCTTGGTGGACTAGCTATCTGCATTTGCCAAAGCCATTCAGATTGACCATCATTATACATTCAAGTCACAAAAGCTTGCATGTAGAAATGTTAGTCTCGTGCATGTAATGGCGTGCCTCCCCAATCAAATTTAGTTTTACAAATCAATATTTCGGTTGCGTCGAGATGGGGCCGGTATCTCCCGGTGTTTCGTAGTTTTCCAGAGTATATTTGGCACTGTTGTGGTCTGTCTCTCTCGAAAACACCAGTACTACAACCCATCAGGAGCGGTTCTGAGATATTCTGCTTCCTTGACAATCCAATCGACATTGCTTTAGTGAGTACACAAATTTAAGCGTGATGCTTCTACCTCCATAGCTACAACTGCGAATATCCGCTTACACCTTCACGCATGGCGGTGAGAGGTACTAGGTTTATTTTTATAATCTTCACTTGCGTGAATTGTACATTTACAATGTAATAGTATGCTGCACTGAGTACACATATTCACACCAAACATCGTGCAGCAGAGAGTTGCAATCATGCTTCATGACAACCACTTCTTGAACACCTCCCCGACTCATACCAACGAAGTCTGCATGCTAGAAGGAACGCGCAGTTGTCAAGAGCTTAAACTTGCAAATATGCTAATTCCATGGCACGGGCTTCCATTCAACATGGTAGCGGTTAGACGGTATAGTGTTTCAAACATTGTGCATCTAGAAACGTCTGACAATGCATTCGGTATATACAAACAGTTACTTGTCTGAAAATGTTGTTCCTGGACCTAGTTCATAGTTTCGGGCTAATTTACAAATACCGTATAATAGATCACCAGGTATTGCGATTCATCTGAGAGCTTTCTCTTACTTGTTGGCAGTTTGAAGGCCTCTGCAATTGCTTATTGAAGCGTAATATTGTGGTACATCATGTATACAGAATTTCTCCAGCGCTGCACTTATATTCGCAAGCACTTTCATACAGCCATGTCGCGGTTGTATTCAATCGCGGAATAATTATCTAGTCTTTTCTCAACTTGCAACTGATGCGGTACAGCGGCTAAATTCTTTCAATACAAATGACTGAAAAGCTTTTATTTTATCTGCTCTCAGCATACACATGTCCAACTGAAAATATCGACAATCTGGGAACAACTGGGCAGAGGGGTAGATGCCTGTCGCACTAACTTGTTTCTAACGAGTCATCCGTCAATCAATTATACTTCCGCGAAGACTCATCACCGACAAGGTAAAGGAATTAACTTAATTTATTCTCCCACCTAAACTTTCAGTGGGCTATATACATTTTCATCTCACATCAACACATTTCGACTGTTATTTAAATGGATGTGTTCGTGCCAACGATTAGTCACTAACTTTCGCTCGATTCGATTTTACATAGTTTCTGGGTATTGATATGTCCATTTTGTTTATAACTTGTAAATAAAGAAGTACAGGCAGGGGTTTGCTTAAGATGTATTCATCGAAGTACTGGAGCTATACTGACGGATGCAGAGCTAAGAAAAACAGTCGCGAAGAATGATTTTCAATACAGAGAAGCTTTGGAGTCAAATTCAGAATGCATGTTGTACCATCCAACTCACATGAAGCGGAACTTTACGCCTCGTTTTTTCTTCTTCAGTTTCCAACCTTTTCAAGCCCTCAGCTTGTACCGTTCTTTCTACATGTCCGAAAAGCACGAGTCTAGTGTCTGTTGGGCATTTGGCCTCACATGTGACCAACTTGCTTCAGATGAAAGCCCAGTTGGCGTCTATGTTAAAGGGTCAATGAGGAGTCCACTTAGCTGTTCTTGGGTACCCACTTGAAGCTCGTGGAGTACTTCAATTCGGACAGGGTGGAGCTGTAGAAAAATTCGACTGAGTTTTTGCGCAATCGGAGTTTTAGAGCGACGGAGTTCGCCTTCCCCGATTTTGATATGATAGAAGGGGGTAAGGTTGCTTACATGTCATCCAACTAGCATATTCTTCATAGGTATTATGCATCTTGTATACTTTCAGGGTGGTCAGTGGGCCTCATATGAGACAAAATCCAATGTCAAACAGACGCTAGCAAAGTTATACTCGTGAAGAATGCCTATCTGTCCAATCTAGCTGACCGTCTTTGAAAGGTCTCATTCAAAGCAGCCTCTTCTTTACTTTGAATAAACCTTTGCTCGAGTTTTTCTCATTCTGACGCCCCGATCACTCCTTCATCTTCAGCTTCTTCGTCCGTCAACATTAGTTTGGGTACTGTGTTAGACAACCCTGCTGGAGGAAAAATGCTGCGGATGGATCGTTATATGAAAAACGCAAAAAAATTCTCATACGATGTAAACGCCGGCCCTGTATGAGGCAGAAGCCAAGGTCAATAGGTACTAGATCCCAACCAGATCCGTCTCAAAAATCGCGTATCTCATAGGTATGGCAGACTCTTGTGAACACGTTACAGAACGCTGCATGACGTTCCTGGTGTCACTGTTTGGTATCGGCGGCAGATTGATGGGGATATATCGGAGAAGGTGGTGACTGTGTCACTCTTACTTTCATAGGGGAAACTACACGGTACTTCATTTCGGAAAATTATCCATTAATTATGCGTGTCAGTTCATTTTGATGAAGTATGATTGCAATAATTAGGGTGGATCAGACTATCTCTTGTGACCACCCTGACAACCTTTGCGCAAGAGTTTGCATTGTGTGGATTCGATAAAATAGCGCTTCACATACATTTTTGCTAAAACGAGAGCTAAAACTTGCCTCATGACGTGCGACCAAGTCAATTCAGATGTTCTCATTCTTCTCAGGTTTCTTACCCCTCTGAACTTCAACATTCTTCCATGCAACATTTCATGACGTTGTCGAGAGTCTCTTCAAAGAGTATGGGCTACTGTATTTCTGGTTCTAGTGTCTATTGGACATTTGACTTCATATGAGGCCAAATTGCCTCATATGAGATCAAATTTCGCGGAGGTATTATAGGTCCAAGGAGATGTCCACTTTCGCTGTTCTTCGTATCTACTGAAGGTCTTTGGGTACTCTATTCGGGCAGAGTGGAGCTGTAGAAAAACTCAACGAATGCTTTGCGCAATCAGAGGTTTAGTGCAAATGAGTACGCTACCATTTGTTCTGATATCATAGGTGAGGGTGATGCAATTTACACATATAACAAGTACCATATTCATCATACGTGTTATATAATTTACATACTTTTTCGGTAGTTAGTTGGATGAGGCAAAATCTAATGTCCATTAGACAAGTGTCTATTGGACATCGGATTAGGCGTGGTCCTACTATATATCAAGTACTGTGTTCAAATATAGCTTACGAGGTGAGAACAAATAAATTGCATGAACTGATATCTAGTGTATAAAATTAATCTTGAACATTCTCGAACCTTGTAATTTCTAAATTGTAAAGCACCCATCTATAAATCTGCCTCGTTCCAGAGTCTTTGCGAGAGCAATTCGTATTCCACCAGTGGGCTGAAGGAGAAAAAGATGATCATATTGGGCATTGTAATACTTTCTTTCCTTCGCGTAAGAGAAGCAAACATAAAGGGAAACAATAAACTGTGGTTCACTTTTTGTCCCCATGCTTGGATTGTTGTTGCATCCGACATGCCTGCGAAAAGTCTACCAGGCTCCGAATATGTAGTTATATTCGTGACTACTGCTGCGATGACATCGCATAACCTATTTACAACAACTTGGCTTCAGAAATCCGCATTTTCGCTGCTGACATAGATTTATTAGTCCAAAGTCTGTGGTTGGCGTAAGATGTAATTTTAATACAGAGAATTCGCACTCAGACCTAACAGTCAGTTAGAATTGTCGCTGCTTCGGGTCTGGAGATAGAACCGTTGAGTGGACCGGAACTGGCACCAGTCTAGTCTTGTACTGTTCAGGTGGTAATGTTGTGGAACCTTGACGTTGGGTATTGATGTGTTTCAGAGCTCATTCTTACAATTCCACCGTAGTAAAAGCGATGGACTGCGAAAGAGCTCTACACATTGGGTGAAGAAGAGTCCAGAGCTTTAGGGGAATATATGTGTAAAATGACGTGAATATGAGGAGATACAACACAACTCTGAGAAGTGCTTTAGATCATCACATCATGATCTGCTCCTCCCTGTTGTAAAACCTGCACTACGTGCGAAACAGGCGACGACCATATCTTCTCTCGTTCTGATTATTCTTCGCGACGAAAGCGCTCTGGACTTCGCCTTACGAAGACTGTCATCACTGCACTGCTCGCAGAAGTTCGTGAGACTTCAACATCAGCCATGCTCAACTAGAACACCACGCATGGACAGTAAAAACAATGAAGGGCTAGAAGAGATATTGCATTGCTGAAGCCTTTACCTGATGTTGCCGCCGCCTCGCGATCTGGCTTTATTTGAGGTGACAATCATCGTTTGGAGGGCGCGAGAAATTAGGACAGGACCAGCTAGCCGCTGTGTGCTACCAGCGCTGGTAACTACTGTCTTTCCTGTTCATGCAGAACATTGTGTTTCTTTGGAGGACAACAGCATGTGTTGCATTACCAGCAGAATGAACCCTCTCTGCAGGCTGATAACGCAGAAAATTTTATCCTGCACAATCAGGTGTTTTTTCAAGTAGTTCGCAAGTACTTTCCATCCCCCCCTATCCAAACCCTAACCCCTAATCCTTTCGAAAACCTCTACTTCCCCAATCCCTATTCCCCGAACCTCCTAACCCCAATCCATTGACCTCAAAATACAGGGTTCACAAATGAACCCTCAACAAGGGTTCACATTCCAAAAACAAGGTTCATCTAGCACACTAATGTACCATTATTGCTATCACTATCCCACACCTTTGATCCTAGTTAGATGGCACTTTAGTCGTTAGGACTCAATGGGATTGGTAACATTTTAATCGTTTCTCAAGAATATCTTGATACACAGTGGGAAGTACTTGACCGCATTCTACTCAGCGACAATCTGTCAACTGTTCAAAAACCATATTCCGAAACTTCCCCTTATACTGTAGTGTGTTGTGTGGCACACTTAGGACACTGTACACAATGAGTAGAGTAACTGCAGTGACATTCATAGGAAGTAGAGCGTTTGAAGAGGTTCCGGTCACTGAAACACTACTGTAAAGAAGCTGCTTCTCACGTACTCAGGTTTATGACATCAACGGTGACAAACCACCAGATTTGTCGCCGCGCTGTATTCGTCACCCCATTTTAAAATAGTGGCTCATACATTTTGTCTTTCATGTCAGATTACAAAAGCTGTCATTTACGAAACCTAGATTTTCGAGTAGTTGCATTGTTTGAGGACCTCGTAAAGTATGATACTGCCTGGTTGACTGATACTAGCTCGTAGGGCACTGTTTGTAACTCTCGAAACATGTCTGTCTCAAAGAACCGTGAAGGCCAGATACCGTGGTTCTGATCGGATATACCTGCTGTTTTTCTCGATTTGCTTTCCCCAGAACTCACGTGTCCATTGCGTTCTTCGAAGACTTTCGGACGTGAAGAGCTTAGGTACTGTAACACATACCCTTCGAGTTGATGACCGTTCTTTGCGTTCATTGGGCATTCGAGAGTTAAGAACGGACAATCACCCGATAATATTGGGGTCCGGAGAAATCTAAGAATTTCTCTCACTCAGGTATCTCTGGGATCCGTTAGAAATACAGATAAAGACTAGCGACAGAACCAAAAGACCACTTCACTGACTTGCATGCAAATCTACTCGGACTTCGTTGCAAACAGCCGGGCAAGTTGAAAGTACAGTTCTGTCCGCGCGGAGTGTCGGGATGGAGTTGCAGGGTTAGCCTTTTTTATTAATATTCTAAACGACTAGGGCCAAGATAGTCACGCAAACCTTCAAATGGTTCCAGAGTAACCCTGTTCGCGCTTCTTCTCTGCAACTAGACATGGCCTCCTGCGAGCCACAATTTGGACCGGGGAACGCAACTGCTTTGGTGAGAGGAATATTTGAGAAGTTGCCGAGAATGTCTTTACCTGAAAGAGGTGTAGCATTTGACTTTTCGGCGGCAAATTTCGCTATCACTTGCTATTCGTGACGCAACAGTTTCTGTTCACGAAAAGTTTTCGTTGAAAATCGAATCTATTAGAACTCCGTGTGTCACTGCTACTTATCTGAGGAGAAGTTTGGCTCTCGGGGTTCTCAGAGATAATGCATATTCCTGTACTTTCACATACGTTTGTCACGCTCTGCTACTCTGACGAACTAGTGTATATATAATGCACATCTAGCCTCGTATATGAGGTCCAATTTCACGCTGATAGTACGGGGTCAAAGAGATGTCCACTCTGGCTGTTACTGGTATTTGCTTCAAGTGCTTGGAGTACTCTATCCAGACAGGGTGGGGTGTAGCATAACTCGACGGACTAGCTAGTTGTGAGTTCTGAGTTAAATACACGTCATACAACTAGCATTTCCATCATACGTATTATAAAATTTGCAAACTTCCTCTGTGATCAGGTGGCGTTATATGGGGCCAAGCATGACCTCATATGAGGCCAAATGGGACGTCCTGTCGACACTAACACGTGGGATCCTCAGTGACACTATACTAATTTTAATCGTTAACTACAGCCGTTCAGAACACCTTTTTTGCGTAGTAAAACTCTTGGCGGGGAGGGAGCAGCTGTTCTGTACCAAATCTAGTTACAAATAACTAATTCATGTGCGTCGGTCTCGGCTGTCTCAGCATTAGCGAAGCGAGTCAAGCCTTGACGTTGCTGCCAAACGTGTTCGTTACATGATACTGAAAAGTCTCTTTCAATCTGCATGGTAAATATGAACAATTTTTGAGACTACGAAGAATTATTACTTCAACCTGGGGGGCTTGTTTGAAACTTGGACACCGTTTTTATGACGGGGACGAGCTTCAAAAAAAAAGTAGCACAAGAGATGCATAATATGAACAAATTACCGTAAACCAAAAATATATGCAGAAGCCCTCGAGTTGTCACTCAAAGCAAAATTGTGCCTGTCCGTAGCTACAAACTTGAAAAGGCGCAAACTGCCACTCTACCATATTGTTCCAGATTTTGATTTTATTTGTTGGTGAAGGGTTAGAGAAGGATTAGAGAACGATCTTGTGATAGTTTCAGAGTATCACATCTTTCCAGATAAGTACACGTGGTGACTCCTGAACTTGCCACATGAGCCGATACTCTACACATGTTGACGGACATTTGCGAAGAGTCTTGTGCGCTTTGTAGGCGAAACAAGTCACGATACTCTTCACACTGGATTGTCCAGTTGAAAAGTCATCCACTTCACAAACTACACCACTAGTCATGGACATTCCATAGTCTCCCATATGTACTCTCTGGCGACCTCATCCTGTGTCTCGAAAAAGGCTAGAGGCTTTTCTCAGATTGCCTGGCATGATTCGCTCGAAATGGAATGAGAGAACTTTCTCCTTTGATACTCGTAGTTTCTGCGGTATATGCATTTGAAACCCCCTTATAACCTAGAACGCAGACTCTCGTAGAATGGGCCTTCGTGGCGAGATGAAATTGGTGTAGCACTGCAGATCACGAAGTACTCGAGCATCAACCTTGAAACGGTATTGGTTCTTGGTACATACCGGGTCAAGCCGTCTATGCTCAGATTTAGCAGCCAGAGGTATGCGAGTGCTGATTTTGAAGCAAGAACTCGATTACTACGCAATCGACAGGGGGCCTTGCTTAACATCTACTCGATGGAGCAGCTAATAGCAACCTACTTTCCATATAAGCAGACCTTTGGCAAAGTTATTGCTTTATATAGATTACAAACTTATTTTTCCTGCAAGACACAGTATCGGCACTGCAGGGTGTGTTTATGCAGGCTACGACATTTTGGTTCTATCTGAGCACCACTTTTTTACTTGCGATGAATACCCTCGCGATTTAGGTAACGAGGAAAGTACTGTCTAGTCGAACAGAAACTGCGTAGGAAATCAGTGTTACTACACGGTTTCTCGTGCAAACCGTGTAGATCCTGGAGTGGCCCTCAGAAGAGTTTCGATCCAATAGGTAACCAGGCAGAGGTTGGAATTGGCGTGATCGGACTTTGTCGGAGGGTCGACGTTGCGTTGTATCGAACACGACAGCATGTTGGGACACCGTTGTATTCTATGAAGGCCACCTTCCCGAGATGCTCGACTGCCAATTTCACGCGTTCAGATGCGTCATTGAAAACAATTTCAAACCAGATCTTCAGCCTGGCACCTTCCTTGCAGTCACTCTGTCATTGGCCTCAATACTTTCTTCCCCATGCCTTTGGAGTTTCCAAAGAGGAAGAATTTGGGAATGCGAATCCATCGCATCGGGCGGGAACTCTCAAAGCTACTCTTCCGCGCCATGTTTTGTGATGTGAGCAAATTCGCATTTTTATAGCATTTTGTTCCAGTAGGGGCTCGTGTCCAATTACCGCACAGAGCACAATCTCCCCTTGTCGCAACTCGGTCGCATCGCTACCGTAAGTCAACTCACCTCGTCTCCACAAATCTCCCCGCGTCTTCCGCCTCCCGTCATCCCGCACGGTGGAGGCTTATGAGCAGCCGGACGCAGGCTATATCCCTCATCCCCCCCTCCCCACCCCCTGTCCTCCCGCCCAGGGTGGCTGCCGCCTCTCCGCCGTCATGAGTCTGCTCATGCCGCCTCCTCTTCCTCCCACTCTGCTTCCAGCATTCAATTCCCCCCTTCCGACTCCGCGCTTCGGGTCGTCTACCACCGCCTTTACGCGCAATGCGCACAGCGCTTTCGCCTCTAAGACCGTGCGCAAGCGTCCCCGCCCGGTCTACCGTGTATGCGAATACTCTACGCGCACCACCCTCAGATGCGGCGCCATCCCTCCCTCCCCCGGATCAGGAGGTGGCGAGCCGGAAGGAAAAAGCTTCCCCGACCCGGCCACCCCCTCTGCATCGGCCAAATCCAGCGGGGAGGAGACCAATGTCGATGTGGAAGGGCAAGGCGTTTCCGAATGGGCCGTTTCCGCGTCGGTGACTGGGAACGGTGCCACCGTTGTGCCTGTGGATGGACCATCTCTTGATTCACCATTGCCGGCGCCAGCAGATGCGCAGGCGGCGAAGGACGTGGCAGGGGCGGCAGGGTTCTTTGTGTGGGCGTGGACAGCGCTGAAGCGAGCGTTTGCGCCAGGGGGGTTTTTCTGGGGTGTGGCAGCAGGGGTGGTAGTGAGCATTGCCGTCCTTGTTGTGCCGAACATGGTGCAGAATGGCAACTCGAGCCTGCGGGAAAAGGTGACGTTGTTTGACTTTATTCTGCACGATATTGATACGTCGTATGTGGACAAGGTAGACATCAACCGTCTGTTTGAGACGGGCGTCAACTCGATGCTGAGCACGCTTGATCCATACACGCAGTTTGAAAACAACGCACAAGCCGTCGAGATGTCCGTCAAGACCAATGGGCGGTACGCTGGCGTGGGGTTAGGGGTATCCCTTGGCGACGTCCCGCCGGGCGAGAGGGCACGGGAAATCATCATTGTGTCAGCGTTCGAAGGGTACGCGTTCGACGCCGGGATTCGTCCTGGTGACGTGATTGTGGGGGTTGCCGGGAAGGATGTGGTGGGGATGTCGTTGGAGAAGGTGACGGACATGCTGCGCGGGGAGCCCGGGACAACGGTGGAGGTTCGAGTGCAGCGCGAGGGTGTCGTCAAGCCACTGCAATTCTCGCTGGAGCGCAAGAGCGTGCGCATAAAGGACGTGCCCGTAGCGACATTTGTTGGAGATGCGAGTGACGGGATCGGGTATATCCGGTTGGTATCATTCGCCAAGGATGCGGGACGCGAGGTGCGACAGGCACTGCAGGGACTACTCGATGCGACCAAGACAGATTCGTCCAAGCCGGAGTTGAAGGGGCTGATTTTGGACTTGCGGGGAAATCCGGGTGGGCTGCTCAACGCAGCAATCGAAGTGTCGGAGACGTTTTTGCCGAAGGACTCGCCAATCGTGACAACCAAAGGACGTGGCTTAGGACCAGGACCGCATTATTTGTCGGCGAATGATCCAATGCTTCCGTTGGATCTACCGTTGGCGGTGCTGGTAAACGGACAGACGGCGTCAGCTTCGGAGATTGTAGCGGGGGCGGTGCAGGACTTGGACTATGGGGTGATCGTCGGGTCGAAGACGTTTGGGAAAGGACTGGTGCAGAATGTGCAGGAGCTGCCGTTCAACACGGCGCTCAAGTTCACCGTGGGCAAGTACTATACGCCGAGCGGGCGGTGCATCCAAGCGCTCAATTACCAGCAATCCGACGCCGAGGGGCCGGTTGAAGCGCGTCAGATCGAGGAGAGTCAACGACAAGACTTTACGACACGAGTAGGACGTGTTGTGCGAGATGGTGGGGGGATCGAGCCGGACGTGGAAGTGCAGAGTCGGACAAGCTTCCTGGAGGTGGCTCTGCAGCGGCAGAACATGTACTTTCGGTTTGCGAATCGGTATGGCGCGGAACTGAAGGAGGCAACGTTGCCAGCAGAGTTTCGGGTGACGGACGGGATGTATCGGGAGTTTGTCAAGTTTGTGAGCGGGAGCGGGTTCAAGTACGAGTCCAAGTTTGACGAGGCATTTGCAGAGCTGGATGAAATGTACCGCGAGGTGGGCTATGACACGGCCAGAAGCCGCGTGAGCGATCTTAAGCGCGCTACGCAGGCAGACATGAAGACAGACTTTGTACGGCACGAAAACGCGATTCGCGGTCAGATTGAATCAGCAATTCGGTATCGGTTCCAGCCGGACTCGCAGCGGATTATAGCAGAACTGAAGACGGATGAGCAACTCGCGGAGGCTATACGCGTCCTCAAAGATCGTGGTGAGTATACGCGATTGCTCACTCCGGGCGGAAGTGAAGAGGGGGTGAAGGCTGAGATTAAGGCGAACCTTAAGGCTGAATTGCAAGCAGAGACAAAGGGACGTTAGGGGGGAGGGGCGTGGGTAAGGAGGATGTGAGGGGAGATAAAGGGGGGTTCATATAAACCGAGGGCTTACGATGACGGTGAGACGCAAACGTGTTGTTGACGTGTTGCATCTGACAGGGACTCACCACGAAAAATACAGGATCTTATGCAGGTCATCGCGCCTCCTCGCATCTACTTGAACTCTGCATCCCGCCTTGCCCCGATTCGAGACGCATTGGGGCCCTGGAACACCGAGAGAAGATGCTCGTCTCGTTCACGATCGCCTCACTGTCCTTGCCGCCCTCGTCGCGCCTTACGTAGGTATGCAAACCGCAGGCTGTCCTAAGCTTTTCCCCGCCAACATCGGCACCATCCCCTTTGCCATACCTCTGAATATCCACAGACTCTGCAACTACCAGAACCCCCGCACGCTGCCAACTACCCTCGACTCCGCATTAGCCCTTTCTATCTCTGCACCCCTGGTACTCTCTGTTCTCATTCCACCGTCTCAGTCTCCTTTTCAACATACAGCTTACTCCTCAAACACACCAACCTCGCCTCTCTCACTCCCTCTATGGTCTTTCCATCCTTCACCCTCTCCCAACCCACTATACACCCGCCTCCCCCCTCCACCGCCTCCTCAAAGTCCCCTTCATAGGTCACCGCCCCAAAATCAATCGTGGTCACTCCTCCCAACCGCGGCTTGACCCACTCCAGCACCACGTTCTTCCGCAACTCAAAGGTCTGCGCCACCCAGATACGTCCCTCCTCCCGGTCACGTAACCACTCCCAGGCGCTCCGCAGCACCGAGCAAGGGTCTTCCATCAGCATCAACGAGCCGCTGAAAAAGACTGCATCGAAAAGACGACCAGACGAAGGGCCGGACCAGGTGGTAATATCGGCGTGCAGGGCGCGCACGTGGGAAGAGAGATCGAGACGGTGGATGTGGGAGGTGCAGCGACGAATGTAGCCGGCATCGCGGTCGAGACCCGTGATGATAAGGTTTTTGGAGCGAAGGAGCGAGGCGTGAGAGAGAAGGGCCGTGCCCGTACCGATGCCGACGTCAAGGAGGTGGGCGTTGTCGGGGAGGGACAGTAGCAGCGCGTGGTACCAGCGCGAGGTGAAGGATGGAATGGCACGGTCGTACAGAAGGGAGCGGGCAGAGCCCCATAGCAGCGAGAGGGAGGACAAGGAAAAGGGAGGGGGCGACGACATCTCGACAAGAGAAACGAGTTGGTGCGGGTGTGGGCCAAGTGCAAGTGAGAGCCGCGAGCAACTGCGAGGAGGAAGAAGATACAACTGGCGCAAACTGCGACGCGAAGCCACCTTGTTCTTCCCGCTGCGGTTCCCCTCGCAAGGCCGG
>JAUKWC010005554.1:25525-62629 GCA_032356245.1 Endocladia muricata | reverse complement strand
CAGGGGCAGATGGAAGTTGTTTCTCAGGCTACATTTTGCACATCCACCTGCCCATCTGCTTCCACATGTGTAGATCTCAGCCCCTGTCACTAGTGACACCCCCTCCGCGCCCCAATTAATCTACTTATTCTTCCAGGTTACGTGAAGGAGGCGCCACTGTTTGTAACTGCTGTTACGGAACAGAAACGTGAGCGTGTGTCAGCATGTCATGTTCCTGGCCGCTGTCCTCCCTGGCCCCAATACAAATGGCACGTACCTGATCCCTCATCAAAACACCTCACACCGTCATGATACTGATATATCGACGCGGTCCGCTCTGCTTTCCTTGCTTCTTCCTCGTCTCTCCTCCCTATACTTCGATCCGCGTGGTTCTCATTGCCTCGCTTGCGATGCTCTGCTGCTCCCCCCTCACACCCCCATCATTCCGGGCCTTCTTTCCCTCTTTCGTTCCTCACCGTACTGCAACCATGGCGCGCACTGAGCTCAGCCGGCCCAGGACAGTCGGGGTGTACTTGCCTGCCTTCCTTGCCGTTCTGTCGTCATCCGAGGTCGACGCCAAAATCGACCTCATGAAGTTTCACATGTCGGCCTTCGTGCACTTTGTCACCGCAGCCGACGACGAGGTCTCAATGAAGATCAAGGAAATTTGCCGCAGTGAAGAGCAATCTGCACAATCCTGCCGGAGACTTTCGCAGTTCTATAGAATGCGACGACCCGGTCCGTCGCGAGCTGCTCAGCGAGCAAATCAAGCAGATAGTGCGTGCAGCGTTGTGAATAGTGTTGCTGACCAGAAAAGACAGGAGGACTGGGGAGATCGCAGATGCCGCCCTGAGCCAGAAGAACTATGGGTTGTCCCTTATTGTTGGCACCAAGTTCATTCCCTGTAGGGTGAGTAAGGTTTGGGAAGTAGTTCTGCGAGGAACATTTACTGTTGGCCGCTCCAAAACCATCGAGGTTCTCACGTTCTTCCACGCGATCAACGTATGCCACTCGAGGGGTGGCAGAAAACGTGTATTCGCTTTGAAGGAGATAAATCAAAGCGGAAATCGTCTCGCGTTTGCAGCTGCTCACTCCGGCGTGGACGACGCTGGACAAGGCAGTGGGAGTTTCGGAGTACGAGGCATTGGTCGGACTCTGCCTTCTGTTTCGTCCGGGCGTTCAGCACTTTGTGGCTTCGAAGCCAAATGCTCATGGCTTTGCACCCATCACGCAGGAGAGCACGCTGCAGGGGAATGGGGTCGCAAAAGTGGAGGAAAGTACGGGCAGTACGGTAGCTTGGGGCCGATCTGCTGAGAACGATGCAGCAATGCGGGCAGTTACCAGTCTGTTCCTGTCGAGCTTGCATGCCATCGTTACAAATGAGATTTTGTACGATGTGAAGCACCGCAGCAATCGTCCGTATCTGGACCGCTTGGAGTCGCGCGATAACCGCTTTCCAAGGCTTTTTGCCGACTTGAGCGGGGATACGCTGGAAGCCTGGGGACTTCAGCGCGAAGCGCCTGACCCCGATAGTACCTGTTCAGAGGTTATCGACATGGACTCAGAGCTGTCGGATGCCGACTAGAAAACACAAGACTGCGTCGTCGTCGGTGGGTGACACCATCGAGCACCACGCCCAGTCTGTGACTATCCGCGCAGCCTCCTCGTTCTTCGTCTTCCTGACTGACAGAGGAGATGGAGCTGTACTGGCAGGGTAGCGATAACGAATTTGGGGATGTTATGGCACATAGTGGTACAGTGCAAGCTAGTGACGCTTCTCGGTCCACTCTCAACCCGTCGGTGCCGGAGCCGAAAGACCCCCTCCCTGAAGCATCAGAACCGTCCAACCACTTTAGCCCGTCTCCACAGCCCGAGGAGGTGTCGGAAGAGTCACTCCCAGACAAGAATCCATCTACTGACCTTCTTGCGGAGTTGCTCGGCGTGATGAAGTCGGGCTGCCGTGTCCGCAGCTGCACTTTCCACGACCTTGGCAATGATCACACTGACGACTCGGGTGAACGCCTGGAGGGTAAGGTTCACCTGCTGTTGAGATACCCTCAGTTCAACACCATGAGCGAGCGGGGTGCGGACAACCTCGCCCATGATATCTTCACCCACAAGGACATTGATGCCTCCGTCCTGATATTCGACGCACGCGTGTTAAAATCGGCCACGGAATCATTTTCTGTAGCGGCCTACAATTCCACATCTGGCTTTGGCGCCTCAAGCGTTACAGCCAAGAGGTGTACGACGGGGGGAGTGACGGGGCCAGTCCGTCGAGTGGGAGGCGGCAGAAGGACTTCGTGTTTAACTCGGAGGACCAGCCGATGGTCCACGTCCGAGGTCGAGGTCATTACAGGCAAAATCCGAGTATAAAAGGATGTCGTCACGCCTCAATCACGCAATGGACTTTTCACTTCTGGCGGAGGAATGCGCCGCTTGAAGTGCGGCTCATCCGTGCATGCTACCAAAGCCACTGGTATGTGCAGTCTTCGCACGCAGCATGGACGAACAGTATTGACGGAATCCAGCGACTGGAGGCCGGAGCGGTGGTTAGAAAAGCTGACGAAGGGAGTTGCATGGAGACGCTTCGACCTGGGCAGAAGAGCATCAAGCATATGAGCGAGCTGGTGTTGTAGTATTAGACACTAGGGGACCTTGCGGTGGACCTGCTCAGTGGTACTTGCGCGACAGCAAAAGCATGCCTGGTGCTTCGGAGACATTGCCTATTCGTGGGGTGCGAACGGGACGACGACTGCGTCAGTCAAGCTCTGCCGAGCTTGCCTCAGGCGTATTGCGAAAGCGTTTTGAGCACCGCGTCCGATGTTGGTGGCTCTCCGCGGGTTGTTGAGCTTGCCACAAGGTACTTGACCGTGGTGAAACGGAATGGGTCTGTCAGGAAGGGGAGCAGCCTTGTGGCTGCTCCTGCTGGGTGTCGCTGATATGACTGTCTACCGGTCTACGTTGCTCGGTTTATTGCGAACTACGCCGGGGATCCCATGCTTTCTCTGCGCTACTCATCGGCGTCGGTGGGCAGCTGGCTGGCACGGTACCACACCCTGCTGGACACGCACGACCCGCTGACATCACGGGCAGTGGAAGCAATGCCGAGGTGGGTGGTGGTGCGGCCGTCGACGGTGAAGTATGAAGTTGTGGGATTTGGGGTGTTTATGGACATGGTCTCCGCGAAAGGAGAGACGATCCTTCTCTTATACGGGACGCTCCTTTGCACAGACTTGCGTGAGTGCACCCGAAAGAAGGAGAAGGTTTAGGGAGGTGGAAGTTTAGATGTACACAAAGAACATTACAAGAGCGTAGTTCTTCTCGTGGAAAGGCGTGCGGAGTCTCGTGAGGGTCCGAGGCATATGTCGTACATCAGGGCGACACCTTTTTATGTGGCCGGCTTGGTGAATGACGCCTGGTACTTGCGTGCGAATGAGAAGGAGCGGAATAGAGGTAGCTATAGAGACCGAGCCACAAACGTGGAGTTATACGAGGATCGAGGGGAATTGTCGCAGAGAGCTCTACGCTCACTGAATACCGTTACGATCCGTACGACGCGTGAGATCCTCAACGGCGACGAGCTGTTCCCAGACTATGGGGATAAGTTTACCTTCTAAGTACGTAGTAGGATCTTCCCTAATAGTGTACAGGTAAACAAACTTCAACAATACATGCCAGTTTTGAAAACCAGTTCCGGGCGAGCAGGCCGCCCTATAGGGGCTGAGAAAGACCCGAGCTGAGCCGCAAGAAAGGTCGCCGAGAGAAGTGGGCGATTTTGGAGCCGCTATAGCAGGAAGAAGACGTGGGACAAATAATGAAAATTGAGACTAGGGGGGTGTCACTAGCGACAGGGGCTGAGATCTACACATGTGAAAACAGATGAGCAGACGGATGTGCGAACTTTAATCTGAAGAACAATATCCATCTGCCCATGCACTTTCTCATGTGCAGATGTCAGCCCCTGTCATCAGTGACACATCCAAGCATGAGTTTTCTTTACTTTCTAGAATGCCCAATTGTACGCCCTCAGCTCCGGCTTCCAGTCCTGCAGTTGACACTTATGATGCTTCAAACGTCGGCAGGCACTCTCCGCGTTTGCATAACTTTGCAAGGTCCCCACAACCAGTGGTAGCTGCTAGCTAGCGCTTGTACTTCTCAGTTCAAAACAACTGCGATGCAGTTTTGGGTCTTTTTCTTCTCATCGATCGTCCATCTGCCCTGTCTTGCCTGTGGCGCAGCTTCACATCGACGGCTCCGTCGGCCAAAAGGACGAGAAGGGCTGTTCCGATGCAATGATCTCGCAAGTGCACCCACGAGGAGCGGGCCGTGGACGATGATGCCTCGTCTTCGCCTGTCGCTGTGACTCCCCGAGACCACCAGGTTAATGGAGCTCAGCGGCACCTGGTACTCAGGTTAATTGGGTTTGTCCGGCCCGAGGAAACGCCGGCGCAGTCTCTATTTGGTCCAAAAGATAAATAAGCTGATGATACCACTGTTTGGGCTACTCACCGTGCTGCTATAGCACTGACGGGTACTGCAGTGCGTGCTGAAACCCAGATGCGTCCTTGTTGTGAGTCTATTCAATCTGACTGCAGCTCGAGCACAGCCAGCTTCACCGTCCGGGCCCGAATTGCGTCCACTCCGTGCGTCTGCACGCCCGGCATTGCCGCCTCTGTGCGGTCGCACATCCACGGTAGAGCATGGCAAACTCATCGTGCGACTCTGCGTCCCGCCGGTGCATCTGGGGTGAGACCCTCTTATTCTCCACTTCACCCAATTCCATCGCGGACAAGGGTTGAGACTTCCGCTGTAGCTCGCTCAAAAACGATCTCGCGTGAGCATATGACAGCGCTCCAAACAGTACTTGCCGAGCAGATGAACAAGGTCAGGGCGCAGGAGCAATAGGTTGCTGATCTCAGGACAAGATTCAATGACTGCAAGGGGAAGCTCTGGCAGGCCGATCAAGAGCTTCTTGAGGTGCGGTTGATGACTAAGGCAACACTTTCCCAATTCCTGAGGCTACCGGCCAAGTGGAAGGATTTCAAGCAGGAGGACGAAAGCCTACGCCTGGCACGCAGGATTCCTGGTGCCGGCCAGCGGGCCACACCACGGGCCAGAACTCGACGTGGTCAGAGTCGGAAGCGTATGACACAAGTGGGGACAAAGTACATTAGTGTTGCCAAGACCATCGAGAAGCAGATTCTGTAATAGTGCCACCGCGAAGCGGCTCAGCTGGACCCGACAAATTCTGTTCCAGTCCAGAACTCGACGGATGGCAGTGAGCCATGCGTGGCGGGGGAGCTTTCCGTGGACGGCCCGGAGTGTGTCGTGCCGATTTCACCGATCGTTCTTGGCCATCGTAAGGAGTACTATACACGCTTAGACGAGGATGGGGCGACGGCTCTGCTTGTAATGGTGCCTGCAAAGTTTGGCACCGGGAACTGGTCATCCTTGTTTTTGGACGCCGAACCCCGCCGTGAGTGCGAGGAGGCTGTTTCAACAGACTATGCTCTATGCGCAAGGATGAGGCAGAAAATCTTCGACGTGATGAGCGCGCGGAAGAAAAATATTTGGGAAAAGCTGTTCCAATGACTTGTGTATTTCTTCTCGATGTCACGGAAGACTACGTTTGTATTGGGCAGTGGGCGTGCGGATTGCTCATCTCAGGAACTTCAAGCGCGGGTGAGCCTGATGAGTTCAGAATGGGAACGAGGGAATCCAGACTTCTCATGGTGGCGACTCAGCAAGGTCGAGGATCCAGCAAACAGTGAGAATTCTCTTCCGAAGGAGGTGTTTGATCGTAGGGAGGGCGACGTACTGCTTCGAAAAACTTTGGAAGGACATATCCCTTCTGAGATCCGATGGTACCATCCTCAAAAGGATGGGACGTCCGCGTACGGATCTATCATTTAACTCGCACGCCTGGACGCCTAGCTGGAAACAGTGGTATCCTGCCCGCAGCTTTCTGAGCGCCGTGGCGGCCAGCGCCAACCCACTTACAGCCCGATGTTTTCCAAGTACCTTCCGTTGGCAACTACGCAAATACTATGCAGCGTTTGCAGCGTTTTATGCCGCATTGTTCCACAAGAGATGTTTCGGTATGGTTCTATGGTTCAAGGGGCGCTGTGTGAGCCGGTGAATGAGGGGATCAGACGGGTAGGTGAGGAGGATGGCGAGAATTTGGCAGCACGCGCCCCTAGAGTAGCCACACACGTGGTGAGGTTGGGTTCAAAGCGCAAATCTTATGTGCCGGTACGGAAGACTTGGTTTTCGGACAATACCTTCAGCAAGCTTGGCGATGTTACCGGTTGCTGCATTTCAGCTGCAGACTCAAGCGAGAGAGCGGAAGAACTTTGCAATGGCGCGTCTGGCCTGTCACGGGTTCCTGCCACAACTTTTAATTTTCCCCCGCGCGCTGTTGTTCAAATAGAGTACGAGTAATTGTCGACGCACAGAAGAGAGAGAAGGAAGGAAATCGGACTCGTATGATGGTAGCTCGCTAAACGTGTTATAATTTTCTCGTGTGTTTAATTCTAGTGCAGAGAGAATGGCGTTTCCGTTGGAGGGGAGGCTTCAGGTAAAACTGCTCGGGCCTCAGAGTCTTAGGAGAACCTTGTTATGTAGAAGCTATGATCGAGCCAGTGGAGCTGAGTAGTGAAAGCGGGGATGTGGAAATTTGACAGCACCACGTAAGCCGTCCCAACAATAGCAGGGCCCTTGTAAACGGCAAACCAGGGAAAAGCAGGAGCTTGACGCCCTCTTCTCTGCATATCTAGGAGCGGAACGGAATTTTCTGTGCGATTTACATTCTCACCTGTAGACCAACCCAAGCAAATGCATTGTAGAGTACCATCAGCAGCGTCGATTGATGGAATATGATCTATGTACTGAGCGAAGGCATACTCAGTAGGTCGCACTGATTCACGGTTATGCATACGGAAGAGAAACGGAACCTTGGGCACCTGTACAGTGCCTGTGTGTTCTTCGTCGTCAGCGGCCAGGAGGAGAATGATGAATCGCTGCCATTTCGTCGGCCCGAAGCTGCTGTTTTCATAAACGCGCTGAATGACATGTTTGCGCATTGGATCGAGTCGAGTGACATTCTGGTCAGGATGATAGCCGTCGACGTAAGGACAGAAGCCGCCAAGAACGTAACCGTTTTTGACGATATTAATTTGGAGAGTATCAAATGTGTGGCCTGAATGCTGCTGGAGAAGCTCCGCGCTGACAAGATCCAGCAGCCTCGTGATGCCCTCGTCACCGGGCTGGACAAAAAGATCGGTACAAATGTCGGGACCTTCTCCACGTAGTGATTGGAGCATCAGGGCAGTAAGGAGGCCTTCTCCGTTTCCAAGGAGCGGCCTAGCGAAAATTCTGAAGTGAGCGAGCTTGCAGAGGTACATCCTGAAGCATTCCATCACAACACGCGCCCCGTGCCTGTCTTTTACGTTCCTGTGCGGGGTGCGGGGCGACTCGACTGGGAGACGGAGCCGCTTTGATTTCGAACAGCAGCAAGGTTTTCGGAGTGCTGGATCCTGCGCACGGGTTCATCCATGGCTGTTGCCCTTCGTCTGGAGGTGCGGCGGTGGTCTTGCTTGAATGCAGTGTGAGCGTGGTCATAAACACCGACATCTAGATGTTGTAGGCCCCCAAAGTTGCGGATTTCATCTGCAAAGTGGGTGAGGAAATGAAACTTGAGGGTCTTGAGCCTGGTGGGTTGGTGATCCCCAAAGATGTGGAGCATGGAGTCTTTAAACTCATTCACACAGTCCTCTAGATTGTCAACCTCGGCGAAGCTCCAGTGCTTCTTTAGTCCATGTCCGGAGCTGAGTATTAGAGTGTCTGAGTTCTGAGTGCAAATAGATGCGAGGGGCGCAGAGTCAGCTTCATCAAAGCAACGGTCTATAATTTCGGCGATATTTGAAAACACCATGTCGACTGACTGGTAATGTTTGGCCCCCAGTCCGCCGCGGACCCATTCATTTGTGTAGAGTCCGTTCAGGCGACTGCCTTTTTCGGAGACGGAGAAGTCGGCGTGTAGGCCCGGAACGTAGAAGTCCCTCTGAACGGCAGTCAGAACTGTGTTGACTCTGCGAAGGAGAGCTGTGCGGATGGTTCTGAACTGCTTCCGACGGTTGTCGGCGGAAGCTTGCGCTGTGCATTGGACGGAGGAGTCGTGCCTAAGAAGTATGCACGTCTTGCTTAGCTTCGAGATGCCGAGGTGGAAGTTGTGCAGCAGTTCGAAACCGAAAATGGAGTTCATGTCGACATGAGCATTGGACGGAAGCAGGGGGCATGTCAGGATGAGAATTGGGCGGAAATAGGGGGCATGTTTCCAAAAAAGATGGAAACCTCCGCAGGAAGGAGGTGGCCAGGGTTTGTTGCGCCTGTGCGGTGGCAGCTCGTGCCTGATCCGGCCTGTCCAGCAATGCATGAGCAGCGGCGTTGGCCGCGAGGTCTGCCACTTTTCTACGAATATGGGTCATAGACTGCGTTGATCGCGGCGAGAATGAGGCGGACGAGCTGAGGAGATTTGAAGGTACTTCGCAACGGTGGCAGGGTCGGCTGGTTTTTCTGCCTGGTTGAGTCCTGATGATGTCCTTCGCCTCAGGTATGTCGCAACAGTAGCTGGTGAGGACGCTGGTGAGGACTAAGTGTCATCTCTAGAGACGATTGTAGCCGGCTGAGCATGTGAAGCCTACGAGGGCTTTTTCATACAGAGGCGATAGCAGAGAGTGCAGAGCGGAGTGTAGTATGGAGGTTTGGTGTCTGGTGCGCGAGTAATCGAAGAAGGTGGGATGGCGTCATAGTCTCTGTCGTCCACAATGGGGAAGAGCCCGACAGAAAGATAGCCAACGACGGTGTGCCGGGACATTATACAGCGTCGGCGGAAGCGGCAGTGAAGTTGAGGAGAGTGAGATGCACGGGATTGGCGACGAGGGCGCCGTTCTTAACTGTAGTGGCGGATTTATCCGTATAGATCTGTATGCAATCTACAAACAAGTGGCTGCTCGACATCCCAGTGTCCTAGATGGCGCCCTTGAGCTCGCTACCCATGAGGTCTTCCTTGAGGTCTTCACAGGCCCGTCGGTGCACGTCAGTCTGCAGGGGATGCGCGAAGAGATGCGTGTAGCTCTGCGGGGGGTCACCACAAGGACGGAAGTAGCAAGACTCTTCGTTACCTTGCGCTACTTGCTTTCGCAGGATCTCGACAGGAACCCGAAAGTTGGCACTTCCAAAGGAAGTACCGCTGTGGTCCAACACACGAGTGGCGAAGAAACCCTGATGGTGAAGCCCCTACTCGACAAGAGCAAGTGTGGGAAGGCGACACTGTTGTGAGGAGCGAATGCGGTCTCCAAAGCGCGCGAGGGAGAAGTCGGGATCCCTCAGGATAGAGATGACCTCGTCAACCGTGCGCGGGCCGGCAGTCCACTCTACTTCGGCGAGAGAAACTGCGATAGATTGTATGAGGAGGTGGCTATTACTTGTGGTCGGTTCTGCATCAGGGTGACACAGGAATGGGAGCAAGGGAAGCAGAGGCGCCTGAGCCCCATCAGAAAGGACGTTCTCGTCGTAGTGGACAGGAGGTTCTGCGGCTGGTGAACCTTAAGGAGAAGTAGTGACGAGCTCGGGTGGTCGGTGTGTCCAGAAGTGGCTCTGTTGCTCGTGTTTGGAACGGGAGTACGCGTCGGAAGACAAGTAGACGCAGTGCCGAACTTTTCAGCGCATATTGAGGGCTGCCAAGGATGGCTGCAACGAGAAGGGCTGGCAGGAGGAGTAGGAGAACGGAGAGATAGAACGTTTTCCACGGGTGGAGCTGTCTTCTTGTTTTCACCAAGTACAAGACGGTAGTTCCGCTCGCGAGCACTTCCACATTCACCAAACCTAGTGCAGGACTCGTGCACGCGGGAGTGGTCAATGTGGAAAACGGGGCATGGCATTCAACACACACGCACGCTATTGTCTGTGTCTACAAGAGAACATCATTCATTCGCTGACGGCTACTACAACGTGTGGTGGGAATCGAAGTACAGTGATACTGTGACATTTCTAATTGAATTATTTTCAAAAGTTCGTACGGTCTAGGGTTTTTTCAAGGCACGGCAGCGAAATCGTGGCACACAAGAACCTGCCATAGGCCCTATGTAAACCACAGGGACGCGGGGGACCACCTCGTCAGATCTGCAAAGGTACATTGCCGTCAACAGAAAGTACTGCGCGACTGTTTTTCCTTGTGATGCGACGGGGTGCACAGATAAGCAGCGCGTATTCGACGGTATTCGCGCGTGCGCGAAGGGTTTGGGGGAGATAGGAGGCGTCGTTGAAGAGTGGCGAGAAGTGTGGTATGCGAGGCGATGCGGGGAGTGCGGACTGTTAGAGATGGAGAGGGTGTGGGAGTGTGGGTGATGGCGTGGTGTGGTGGGCAAACTGGAAGGGATGGTGGGCGGGATGAGTGGCGTCTTTGAAGAGTGGCGAGATGTGTGCCGGGCGACGCGATGCGGGAAGTGCAGGCTTTTGAAGGTGGAGAGGGCGAGGCAACGCGGGTGGTAGTGGGGTGGGGTGTACAAACTGGAAGGGAAGGCAGGCGGGGCAGGTAGCGTCGTTCAAGTGGCGAGGCGATTGGTGTTCGTTGCGATGCGGTGAGTGCGGGCTGTTAGAGGTGAGGAGGGCGAGGCAATGCGGGTGGTGGTGGGGTGGGGTGTACAAACTGGAAGGGATGGTGGGCGGGATGAGAGGCGTCGTCGAAGAGTGGCGAGACGTGTGGTATGCGATGCGAGGCAGGGCGTACGGGCTGCTGGAGGTGGACAGAGCGAGGGAATAGGGGTGATGGTGGGGCATGATGATGAAAATGTAGATTCGTCCGAATAATCCAGAATGACTCTTCATGTAGCAGTGTAGAAACCTAGTAGAACGAGACCGGACGTCCACCGCGCGAAATGGACGTTTGGTTTAGTTTCAGTAAGCGTGCTGCGCAGCTGCACTTTACCGAGTTGCGAATGCAGCAAAACTGCATTCGCAACTGGTAAAAGTGCCGTTGTTGAGCAGTAAAACTAGGAATGGACTTTCACACGCCGCGGTACGCTACGCAGTGTAACTGCACCCTGGAATTCCACAGCCCGCGGTATATCAGCTAGTATTACTAGATTCGGAATTCCACCTGGTGGACATCCAGGTCCGGTATTACTGGACTCGGACGTCCGCCTGGTGGAGGTCCGAGTCTAATAATACTACATTCGGACGTCCATCTGGTGGAAGTCCGGGTCTAGTAATACTACACTCGGAACTGCAAAATGTGTACTAAACAACTGGTGTTACTAGACCCCATACTGCACTCGGTGGTCTTCCGCATCCCTTTCCGGACACACAGACGTGCGACGACTGATGAGATCTTTTTTGGGTCCAGTTGAACATGTCTATGCAACACGGAAAAGAAGGCAGAGTGTCGCTCGGAGACAAGCTGTGTCGATGCCGGGCATAGGTGTTCTATCTTCTTCTCATGTCAGATTACACGGGATGATTGCCGAAAAAGAACAAGGGTAATCATGTTACATACAGCCGAATAGCATCCGGTTGGGAACGCCACTGCTCTTGTGAGTCAAGCCAGTGCGCAATAGTCCCAAATCAGGTTGTTAGCAATGCTGCGCGAAGGGAGAAAGGAAGCAGAGCTATGTGGAGTAAAGTGTCGCTTCCAATGTGGTTCAAGTTGAAAAAGACATGCGGTGTACAGGTTGTCAGCTCTCACCTTTTTATAAATGTCAAAATAATAGGCGAAGGGAAACAGTGGAAAGGCAGGCAACCAAGCCGAATGGAAAGATGGTGTAGTACTGAAGAAGTGGAAACAACGTCTCAAGTTATGGAGGAAAGTGGCTGTAGAAGCCGATTAGAAATCCCCTCGTCCTCGGTGGGTGAGGATTATGCAGGCAAGAACCACCTAGACGCAAGATGGCTGAGTTCTGGATCGGAAGTGAAGTGTGCATACTGCAAACCAGAACAAGATCAACTCTAGTCCAATCCTGAGGAGCGAAGACCAGAACACGGGAATTGTTCAAATCTATGAAATTGCGGAGAGTGTTTGTATCTGCCAAACCAAAACATGATGTGTAAAGCCGCGTTCTCTGATGGCTCTTTTATGTAGACGTCAAGACTGAGGTAGTATTTAGACGATGCAAACAGCCAGGCTGAACAGAATGTAGTGCCAAGTACCTATTTTACCACCGAAGCTAGAAAAACTAGAGCGACCCCACAGTACACAGCGATCACATGAACTTTCAAGATTTTTGTCCACGTGCATTGTCAAGAACTGTCAAAGGACGGCGCGATACTGGCGTGACATTCTCGAGGGGAAAAACAACTAGATTTGTATTAATTTTATTCACCATGTCACAGAATGTCGAAATAAAGTTTAGTGTCGACTGTACCATCTGCTGATATGAAGGAGGTTCTATAGTAGACACTAAAAGAGTGGAGTACCCTAATTCAGGTACAGATTATACGGACGCAACTACGCGTGTATTGATTCAGGTCAACATTTTTAACCATTGTCGAAAGAAAGCTCTACAGTACATTGTCACATGTGTCGTCAGACAGATGTTGTATAGCGTGACGGGAACTGGTGGAACTACGGCGCATTGTACTCGTACTCTAAGAACTGCTGGAATGAAACATTGGTATATATACTTGAAACACGTGATACACCACATCGTCACGAGAGTTTCATGGCTGACTGTATTTTTTTCTTCCGTAGTATGTGCGTCTGATTCTATTCATGGATGTTCGAAATTTCAGGGACGAACATTACATGCGTGCGTGCTGCTGTATTTACCAAACGTGTTCATCGCTTGAAGATATCTTTCAGATTACTTCAACATTGCATGTATGCGTGGTCACGGTGCCATACGGAACTAGTCAGGTCGTTCTGTCTGAATCACTATCTATTTCGACATTTGTTCTGATTGAAACATGACTATATAGTTACATTCTAGAACCATATAATATGTATATGTATGATGGACTCTATCTCAAATCACGACGACTTTGATAGGATTGGGGTTTTATTTAACCTAGCTGTACACTCACATGCGCCAGGTTCTTCTACGCACGAGCTCACTTGTAGGTACTCTGCCCATCATCAAGAAGATATCATTGCGAAAAGACAAGCTTCGGAAGCTTTGTTTCTAAGGGATAAAAGTTTGACAGTGTGTGACTTCGCAAAATGCCAGGCTTGATAACTTCGGACGTCGTACAGTAGGTATGCAGATTCTATTTTTGAATTATAATTAAGTTTGGGTAGACAAGTATCATTTCTACTGATCCCTGATGAGAACAATCAGGGGACAAAATGGGAGAAGGGTTACCCACTCTCCAACTTCGTAAAAGAAAATCTTCGGGTGACTATTTTCGAAGGATCGTTTGAAGGAAGGTTACAAAATTGGAGAGCGGATCGAGTAAGGGATTTCTGTCGGGGAGGACACGAAGCCATTGGCCCTCTCAACATTACAGGTCTTGAATTAATCTTCAAACTACATCACCAAAGAATTTTCTGAGTTTGTGTTCTTCGCCGCTTGTGCTTCGGAGCTTTTATCAGGGTCACGCCTAATTCCTGCACGTACCTAAAAACCGTCGACAAGTCACGATACATAAGAATGGAACCATAGGCTTAGTGTAGATCGAAATGGAGTTCCAGAGCATAAACACCGTTTTGGTTCTTTTCAAATTAGCTGGTTCGTGCATGGCTCCGTCCTGTCGCCGCCATAAGCCTGGTTTGGCACCAAAGGACCAGCGTCATGCTCCGGATGTATTGTAGAAAAGCTGGGGTTATTTCATCTGTCCTATGCAACACGCAGTAAGCTAGGAAAAGAACAGCTCGGCGTCATATATGTACAGACATATGCCTCGTACAACAATACGTTGTGTTTGTCGAAGAACAAATCCCCACAATACTCAACACAGGACATGAACGACAGAAAACCACGGATGACCTTCGCCTTGATCATGCTCTGACCGAACTATTTCGGGAATGTTAGTAGTGCTTTTGGCCGTTTGGGTTCCGTGAGTCGTCCTGCCAGCTCAGTGTGGTATATGTGTTTTTTCTTCAGTCTGCCCAGTTCATTCCAACGAAGGTTCGATTGTGGCTTTTTCACAATAGCTTGCAAGGTTTCGCATTCGTTCTTGTACAAAAACAAGACTATTTAAGTCAATCCCATTGCTACCAAAAATTCGAAACTGCTCACCAAACGAAGAGGCTTCGATCTACAAGCCTAAGACATCATCCTCATACTTCAAGACAGTTCTAGTTTCCGAACTCCAAGCTCTGCACAGTTCGTTTAGCCATCTGTTGGTTCTTTTACAATGGTTCACCAGGTCACTCTCGCAATTTGTTTTGCTTTGTTGATATGCCTCCTTTTCTCTGCTGAACAGGGTGTCGCTGCGATATCGCCTCCCGTGATAACGCGTTTCGGAGAACAAGAAGATTTGGTGGCCCCACGGGACTTTGTATTCAATCTTGGGGGATCTCAGCCTGCCGCTGAGGGTCCTGGCGGTTTACAGTTTGTAATGAGCCAGGAAAATACGCCAGGCCTGCGTTTAGGTTCAGTTGTCAACCGTGGTGGAGGGGAGCAGGTTTTGTTCCGCTTCGAGCCTTGTGGCTTCCGCACGCCACACCATCACCCGCGCGGTGTCGAGAACTTCTTCGTTATCGAGGGGGAGGTTGCTGCAAATTTCATCACGGAGTCTGGAAATCTTGTGTCCAACAATGTTAGTGCTGGCCTCGGCGGGCACTTCCCGCTCGCCCATATACATTTCCTGCAAAACACTGGTTGTAAACCGGCAAAGACGCTATCTATCTTGGACAATATGGACCCTGGGGTGTATGATGTTGCATCAGTGCTCAACTTGCCCACCGACACGATTCAAGTAACGCTCGATCAGATGGCTTTAGCCCCGAGTGAGGCCCTGTTTGCTAGTATTCTCCCACAGAGCCAAGAATGCCTCCGACGGTGTGGGTTGATCTAGGTAATTTGTGGAGGCAAAAGTCTTGCCGGGTCATGTATAGTCTCTATAAGATTCCAACTTTTGCAACCAGGGCTATACAAAAAAGATGCGATTCCTTAGCCTAGTTGCTGACCACTAGGTGTATCTCTCGTAGGAACATGTGGAAATGATGAGCTATGCTTCTGAGTTCAGTTTGGATTACAGTAGCACTAGACATTAAGGATAGCAATCCTTACGATAAACATTGGTCATTAGTCCGCATGGAGTATGCAGCAACAAAAAGCTCTGGGAGAACGGCCTCCTTTCAAACTGGATTTCTTCACGAGACCTTTCTGGCCGCAAAAAAGTTTTAAAAATAGGTTACTGCTTTTCGTTCCGGTTGCCTTTCTATGCGCAACCCATATAAATTTTATCTAGATAGAATAATGAACAGGGGGGAGATTAGAGGTTTTTTAAGTTGTACGGAACTATAAGTGGAGACTTGGATATCGGAACATCCCAGCGGACGATGGGTTGGGCAGAGCAGAGTTCTGGTGTGGAAAAAAAAAAGAGTGGTTAGATTTGCGTCTTAGATATTCACACAACCGATTAGAAAAAGAGTCGACTAGCACACAAAAGCATGTCAAAGTTTAGGGCGTAGAGTTGTCTGAATCAGCTGGTTAGAAGCACATTTACAGTACATCTTCGCTTATTCTGGGGAAGGGAAACGATCCCCTTCTCTAACTTCCGCGGCTTGATAGTGGGTACATAGTCATTCGAAACATCGGCTTGGTTGGAACTGTTCGAGCGAAACTGTGCGTGGAAATTCTGAGGATTATTCGCAATCAAGACAGTATTTCTGTAGGGGTGAAGAGTCGCCAACTTCTGCGTCCAATATATTCAATATTGTTCCTATTCGATGGATGAACTTCGAGATAAATTCTTTGGAGATTCCTACGAGATGCAAGACCGTCACCGACGTGAAAAATGCCATGGTATGACAGAGAGGCGGAGAGAACCTCTAACTATACTGCGAGCATGGTCTAAGGAATGCACTTATACCGTATACAAGTGTTTCATGTTGTCAATTATTCAGACAAGCACGGTAGATTCTGACCAGCTGTATAACGGCCAGTAAAACTTATGTCTAGAAACGGTCCTTCGTAGGACTGATACAAGCGACAAGAGCCGCGACCTGAAATCGGCCTGAGTATGCGGACGCAAGCTGGGGTCCCTAGTTCCAATGAAGGTATAGGTTGATGCAACTATTTTATAATTATTGTACCACGCGACGGTTTTTTGATATATTCTCCTTGGATGCAATCGATTAGGATGGCGCTGTCTCTAGCCTTGTCTGTGGTACTGCTGTTCACAGGGTTGTTTAGGTTTCACTCCTTCATTGCTCTTTTTTGGTCCAGCTGCACTGCTGACGACACTCTACTCTATTCGTACTACATCAGCAAACGGCAAGATATAGTGAACCTCTCTGAGATTTAATTGAATGTACCTACCTCATTGCATATAATCTCATACCTCTCCTGACCTCTCTGTCATATATCGGAGTCTTGGAAATTTCACTTTACTCCCCCAGCAAATACGTTTCTATGCAGAGAACGCTCCCGCGACATAGACTACCGGAGTCTTGCAGAGATGTGCTACCCGATTGAACCCTGTCAATCAAACAACAGATCTATTTTATTATTTCTGCCTCTGGTTTCATAAAAAAATTATATTTGATCAGCAATGGAAGAGATTTATTTGTACAATACGGATGGACATATTCTTAAGGACAGCCTATATATCTGCCACTAATGTGCATCCTCAAGTTATTCCAAACAAGGGCCACGTATGACTGAAAGTATTAAAAGTCGACGTCCTACTCCCAAACTCTGCGACTCCATCGCGCAAGTAGTTTGGGCGGGTGCTGCATACAGTTCTATGATGATCGTCTCTTATGAACCTACTTTGAGCCTCGTCTACTACAATTCAACAATCCTATATTATTGTCCGATATGAAACTCGTCTCTGGAATGTGAACCCTGAGGGAGGATTCATTTCTGAAGCCTGTATTCTGAAATCAAAGGACTTGGGTTAGGTGGTTCGGGGGATAGGAGTTAGGAAATCAGTGGTTTTCTAGAGGATTAGATTAGTGGTTTGGCGGTTGGGGATTAGGGGAATCCGAATATACTCGCGAATTAGTAGAAGAAACGCCTGATTGTGCAGGATGTTTTGCGTTATCAGCTCTTGAAGATATTTTGTTTGGCTGGGAAGATGTGCTGGTTAAGCATGTTGGACCCAGCCTACTGATGATTTCATTTCGAATTGCCTCGGAACTGTTCAATTATGTTTCCGGGCTTTGAAGTTTTGGCCGACAACAGCACAGCATTACGAGGATTTATGGTGTACTGCACCAAAACAAGCTGGAATGCAGTTAGATAAAACTTATCTGGGTCTTAGTTGCTCTCGTGAATATGCTGATAAGGTAGGGGGTGGATGGGATTACTTTAAGGAGCGATGAACAGCGATGCCGTGGGAGCACTGCCGCAGTAAAGTTTTCTGCTTTAAGGATATGTTCACCATCCATGGCGACAGATTATGGGTTTGCTATTGACAGAAGCGGAAAGACGACGACGAGCACACATTCGGTGGGGGGCATGGTGGTCAGCATGTCTTGTGCAGCGTTGCCGATGAAAACATAATCTGTGTATATCTGTATATACATCAAACTTCCACAGTGGTATATCACACCATTCGCTTTTTGCACTGTACGTACTTCTCATCGTAACCGCACCGTGCACTTCCCGAGTCACAGACCGCCTTAGAGCATCTCCACTAGAGATGCTCTTACAGCTTATTTGCTATCATTACAATACCAACTTTATTTCGGATTTTTTTCTTGCCTTCTCTCACGCTGAGTTCCCGCCCCCCTCTCCGCCAAAACCGCAGTCGGTATGTCAACAAGACGTGAACGACACCCATCCGCGCCTTCCTTTCATCTTCCGCAATCGATCCATATATAGAAGCACCAAGTAGCAGCGCTGCGTAGGGGCTGTGCAACAGCATACACTCTCGGAAGCTCGGGTTTAAGTTTGCTCTTTCACCTCTTACTCGCATCGCATGTAGAGAAACCACTGAAGACCTTCGGCATGTGGCCAACGTACTCCAACAGAAAGAGTCTTCTGCCAGGTCACCCCTATTCGCTCCCTGCCTCGCGGCCCACCGTCCGCGTACCCTCTCACCTACCTGCCCCCCCTTCCCTTTGTTAAGTTGCACCAGCTCATGCTATCGTCACGTCATCCGCCACACTGCGTGCTTTGGAGGGCGCCTTGCGAACCGCCATATGTTTGCTTCCATCCTCTGTCCACAAACACTTCTCGTTCGATTTCCTGTCTCTCTGACTGTGCCGCGATTGCAGGAGCTCGTGTGCACGCCGTCCGTGATGTAGGCAGAACTAGGTCTTGAAGTCATGGTGGCGCGCAGCGAGAGCGGGTGCTCAAATGCGCTCATAGTGACCGCTGCCCGCTGTAGAACGAACTGCGCAGTGATGACATGACGATGGTACACTGGTAGTGATATCGGGAATATCGCAGAGCTATAAGGGGGGGGGCATATAGAACTCCTGGAGAGTGCCTGCCGCGGGACCTATCACGTACCGCCAGCCAGAAGCGGTGCCGGGCGACGAAAGCTATGCGCTGTAGTACACGGGGGGAGGAGGGGGGGGGATAGAGGGAGGGAGCGTCGTAGCGAGATCCACGCTCGCTCAGTGCCATTTGGGCTGGATACGACATGGAAAGGCGTATGTGCACGAATGAATAGACGAAAAGAAGTATGCTTCCAGATTTTGTGCAGACTCTTGGGTTATAGATCCCTCGCACTCGAGTGTAGCGTGACCAAGACGGATGAGAGGGGCAGTTGGAGAACTTTAGTACTGCGACGAGATGAAAGCAAGAGAATCCAATTTTGTTACAGGACTGCTGGGTAGTTGGTGGAATCAGAGAACACTCCTTTAGCAGTGTTGGTTGACGTCGTTCACCGCCCACAATGTGACGTGTTTGTAGTCTGCTTTTACTCCATGCATTTCTTCCTCTTCTCCAGTCGGTCTTAGTGGTGCTCGACTAAATCGCAAGCACCAAAGACAGTGTTGCAGGAGAGCGCTAGATCCATCGATTTCTCAGATCCTTTCGGTCTGCATTCTTTCAACTTGTTCATAGCATCTGTGCTGTTGCGACAATATTTTACATCCCGCCTCACATACAAATCGCTCCAGCTAGAGCACGGTCGAATGACATACTGTCCCAAGAACTGTCTTCCTCTCAAAACGTGTCTTAGTAGAACACATCATCGTCAAATGACAACCCATCACTATGTCTGTACTTCTCTGAGAGAATCAATGTAGTCCATTCTGTGCACTGACTTCATGTAATCTTTTCAATGTTGTAGTCATGGTTCTCAACCCAAGTCGACTACAATCCTATAACAATACGCAGAGCAGAACATAGCGCACAATGAGAAAACAATATATGACAACTTGGGCAGCTCGGCTTATTTAAAATGTCGTCAAAGCTTCACTGCAACAAATTGAGATCAAGTAGACTCGATTCACCAAGAAGGCATGTCCGTGCAGCGAACCTTTATTGCAAAAACCGAATCATTTCTTCCGCTGCGATTCGTTAGTAAAGTACGACGATAATTCAGTCATCTTTTTGAGACCCTTTCAGTGAATCCAAACTGATAATGGTTCGTCGGAAACTAGAGGGGTATTTGCGGTCCGTGCCATCCGCCCGCCGTCGCATCGTTTGTGATGTTATGTTGTACCTTGTTGTAGCGATATTGAAATGGTATACACGAGCAGGGTTACCTGCTCATTTTCATCTTCATCGTTCCATCTGCCGATCTCGGATAAAGTTTTGTTCAAAAAGCATTGTGTAAATTTCCCTTCCGAAATTCTAAGACCCAGTAAACATGGTTTCAAACCACGGACTGTTATCCGTAGCATCTGATGTCTGTTTGTCTGGATGCTACTGTAAACAGTACGGGTACTGAATGAGGTCATTCGTATGACTTACCGTTTACATGTATGATCATGTTTCTACGTCTGAGAGCATGTGGGAAAGTTCATGGTTCTAAATTCCGCTTTTGTCATATTCGGCGATCTTTCCAAAAAGTTTTGTACGAAAGTACTCACAAACTTGTCGAAACTGTTGCTCACTAATTCGGCACAGGACCGATTAGTATACCGTAGCTGGGAAAAAACACGTTCTTACTGTACATTCACATCTTCTAACCACGTAAATTGAGCTTTGTGCACTGAGAAAGTCACGTACTTTCTTTAACAGATAATACTTTACAGGCGCGCTTTGCGGTGCGTATAGGACATTTGGGCCCATATGAGACCAAATGTCTAATAGACACTCCTGAAGCTAGCCCGCAAGAGTAGCAAAGCACAGCCCCGTGCCTGGCGGTTCGGGTGCAACATTGGCTGATATAGAGCCGAAATAGCCAATTTATCAAAACCATTGCCAGGGCACAAATTACGGCTCTCAGAAAGTTCTCGACCCCCTGCGGAAATTTACCACCCACGTTAAAACACGTGCTGCAATATTAACTTCTACTGCGGTATTTTCTGCTATATATGATTGGTACTGCTTCAGAACTTGTGTTCACGCGCTCGGAACCTTCACACGCATACTACAGTAGAATGAAACTGTTCTCAACGCATTGCTGGAAGTGTCACGTCACGATATCTGGCATCATATCAAGAAGAGGATTGTTCGGAAAGAATGTGTAATAACGTACAAAAGGCTTGACGTACAGAGAACTTGCTATATCTTCTCGGAGAAGCTTATTGCAGATTGCTTCTGTTGAAGATGATACAGTTCCTTCGAAGGATTGACCATCAGTCGACCAATCACCGAAGGACAAAACTAGACCAGCTCGTTCATGAACTGAGAAGGTCATTACTAATTAGAGTCGCAACTGTGTGGGTTGCCGGCCCAGCTATGTGCAGTGCAGAATGTACTACTTACCTCCATCCTACAATCAGGTACTTCATTGTCACTCTAATGTAGTATATAGTGTTTTATTTTGTCACCTTGCCAGAAAGCAGATGCTAGTATTGCCAGTATAATAACAGCACACATGTATGTGGTTTGCTACAATGAGAACCGGAATAGTCTTACTGGGAGAGTTCCAAGACTCTTCAGTTGATTCACTGGATTCATTATTTGACATATCAATACATGAAAATAAGATATATTGGCATCATATACCGCGCACGTTTTGTGAATGTGACCTTGTCCGAATACTATTTGTTCGGGGGTATCCCAAAATAAAGATTGGGAGGCGGTCGTTTGTGAATGGGTTCCGGAAGGAACCGGCGGATTTATTAGGACGGTGGGAATAGAGAGTCGGTCGCCATTCATATGAAGCAACTACTTTCAGTCATACCGCAGGACACAGAAGCAGTAGAACAAACAATAGTGTGGCTCTTTAGAGTTTTCTTTTTTCAGTACAGCTGTGTCGATACAACACACCTGTTAGGTAGTCCTGGTAATTTGTAGAAATATAACGTAGAAATACGCCTGTGTTGTGATTCTAACAACAAGCACACGAGAGCTCGTGTCCTTCCAGGGAATGGCGAGTCGAAGACGACTGTAATAGCAGTCTCGCCAGGGGAGACTGCGCAAGCTTGGTGAAGACCAAACAGTGCTTTATTGATTACAATCAAAATGTCGTATATGAATTTTCTTTCAAAGTAGTCTCAAGTTGTACCAGACCTACTGTCTGATAAATATGTACATACCTCTACGTGAACGAATCTAAAGGTTGGGTTACGAATGCATACTTGCGATAATGCTGATAGGCATCCATCCAGCATGCACTGTAGTCATCTATCGAATGGTTTGCATTGAATCGTTCCTTCATTATTTCAATAAAAACACAGTTGCGGACGAGTCACGTGTCTGCTCTGAGGTTATTAGACTCTGTACACTCGTCACAACACATCGTTGTGACAGTGTACAGAGTCCAACAACCCCAGAGCAGACACGTGACTCGTCCGCAACTGTGTGGAATTTTGATTCTACTGTGACCGAACTACAATGAAGTTGGGGAGAGACTATGTCTTTACGGTTGGCTGTCGGCGTGCGAAATCATCTTGGAGCTTCGAAATTATTCTGGAAGGGATCATGATCTGCTACGGAAAGTGTTGTCATTCGCTGAGCAGCTGGTGGTTCTGCGTCAGACGAAACTGGAGCAAGATCTCCTTGTTCGGTCTCTTCAGAAGGATTCTTAGACCCAATTTGTACACTGCATGCAGTCGGACTAATACCCTTGTCAAAAGGGTATGGCAAGGGCCTCTATAACCAACGTCAGAAAATGTTCTTACACGCAGAACTAAACCAGTTCTAAGCTGAGCCCGTGCTACTCCAGCATTTGTCAGTACCTGCACGCATAATTTACGTATCTGTACTCTTCCTGCTGTAGATACCCAGTAAGACCTGATCGAAAACAACACCGGCAAAAATGGAAAAGAATTCCGGTTGAATGTGTATCTGTGATAGGCAATTGCAAATGTTGAACTTCGCCTGCTAAATTGAAGATTTTGCCACGGACTATATTTACCGTTAGTTTGACACAATGCGTGAGGGCATTTTGCGGAATGACGCCTACGTTTTGTGAAATGATCGAGAAGCAACTGGTCGACAGCAAACTTAACAAATGAAAATGAAACCTAAAATCACCACCGCAGTTCTAACGCTACATTCTGGCCGGTACGCATTGTACAGCTTCTTTAGCAATCTACCAAAAGCCATTCATTTCCCATGATACTAAAGTGGTGACATGGGATAGACTTGCCAATAGATTTAGTGCAATTCTCTTCATTAAAACCCAATGCACCACTCACAGTACTATCAAGCTTGCCCATGTCTACGTGGTGTATTCCCTCCTTACGGATTGCCTCAGCCTCAGGCCCAACACATGCTCTATAATACCTAATTTTGGAGATTCGGGCGGTCAATCCAGAACCTTAACAACGCTGATTCTCATTTTCTCGTCTCATTCAAGCAGTGCACTGAGACACTGTCATGCATAAGTATCCACTTTTCACCAATTTTTGTGGCTTCGGCTGGCAGTAGTTCATGGTCGGAGATATGACAGTATCCTCTGGAGTTCGTCCTAACCCCGAGACCAAAAGTGTCAAAAGCTCCCATCAGATGACACTCTCTTGAAGTTTTGAACAGAGTTTCGGTTTTTGCTTCATGTCGTGCTAGAAATATATGACCACACGGGCCTTCTGACTTCCAGTTACTCTTGTCAGTAATTACGAAAGAGCGCCAGTCAACTGCATCCCATGCGAGTAATTCACGTAAAAAGCACATACACAATTTGATATGCGCTGTCAGTAGACATGAGGCTTATGGCCCTTCGTTGGATTTGAGATGGGTGGTACCTGAAAGTACCTGTTCAGTCTGCCTGGCACTGGGTTCAGTTTTAAGCGGTTTTTTTACCTCACCATCGCCCATCTTCATCTGTGGTACTTCCCATATTATGCGGCGCAAGGTAGCCTCACCCAATGTTTTTATTTCAGGTCGTCATTGGTTTGGACTTGCAGATATTTGGAGGGCCTAAGAAGCGTCTCGTTCCTTCGCAAGGGCATCCGGGAAGCGCAGCTGTCTTCGTCCCATGCGAGCTATTGGCAGGGGTATGTTACGTTTAAAACGCATGTAACTCAGGAGCAAAAGGCATCTCCGGATTGGTTTATCGATATCGTAACGTCCCTAAAGTCCGTAGCAAGTCGGCCTAGATGTAAACATTAAAGGAGTTTTAATGTTCGCTTTTCGATTTGGCTGGAATTGCGAACAGGACACACTGCAAATATGAAACTTTGGTGCTTACACGAAGGATAGTCTACTTTCAGCGAAAACGAGCTGTGTGTCTTACTACACCGCTTTTGTCCTCGTATCGAGTTTCTCGCATTGCGTAAAACGGTTTAAAATGTGCACGAATGTCCGTGAATAGGCCGAGGGTATTTGCAAACAGAAAAAGTGCCAATGAAAACATTCGACCATCACAAAGTACTCAGCTCCCATTCGATCTTGAAGTATACGGTAAGAATATCGTTAAAACTGTGAAATTCCTTGCTCTCCATGACTCTGTAACTTTGGAAATTTTCAAATATGCGTTTCAGTACCTCATTGAACCAGCCTGTAGCTCGAAAGGTCATCTAAAAGAAATATCAAACAAATCCGGAATTTTGCACAGAGCATTGAAAACCCTCTGAATGACAACGTTGAGTGCAGAGAGCACCTTCAACATGAAGTATTTGACAGTCAAAATATGCGTGCTTGCGGAATATCCAAATTCCAGTGGATTTTGTTGGTGTGTGTTCAATTTTCTTGCCGCAGTTTGGAAGTATCATGACTGCGTTAGAGGCCGCCACTGTTCTAGTTATATATTTGTTTTGTTCGGAGCGTAGGCATTGTCGATAATAGCATTATTTCGTATCCGAAAATCAGTGTATACCGGACGCAGTTCGGGGCATTCGTATATATTCGCGAATTTATTTGTCACTGACTGCCGAAATTGGTTCCCCTTTCTTCTCTTACGGTCAAGTCGCTACGGTGACTGGTAACTTGCTCACTGCTGTGTACTAGTGTGTGTTCTCGAAAGCCATGCATTTAATGCGAGTGAACAAACTATTTCTCACCTGGCCTATTATTCTTGTGCCACCGAGGAGCTCACAAGTTAACTGGCCAGTCTCCACTTCCTTCTCGTCTTGCATATAGTCCTTGCAGAATTTTCACTACTTGATCCTGTAATCTGATGAAAGACGGCTTTTCATTTTATGACATTAGAGTAATATGACTAGAATGACCAAGTCTAGTGTCTACTGTACATTCCGCCTCGTCTGACGCGGGAATAAGGCGTCTTATCATTTGAACTTAACACTGGCCGATTTCTTAGATTTCTGCATAGCTCGAAAGCTCTTTGTCTTTTCTGTCGGAATAGGGTTGGAGTTCTATAAATTTCTCGAAACTAAGTGTAGTTGTGCGGCTTGTAAGTTACTACAAGCCAAATCTTACACTTCAGAAATAAAAAGTACAAGAACGAAGCGTGCACGTATGCAACTTTTTTAAAATCATCATAACACAGGTATTTCTCTGACATAGAGTTACGAATACTTCCTACAATTTTTTCGTACCTCATTTGTGACTTTCGCCCGGTACAATAGACAAGTGTCTATCGGATATTGGATTTTGCCTCACCTGAGGTCGAACCTGGCCTCATATGAGGCTAACTGACCACCAAGAATGTATGTCAATAGTACATATGACCGATATACTAGTTGTTGTACATGTAATTTACCTCACCTCCTTTTTATGACATCAAAACAAAGAGTAGCCTCCTCCCTGGTATTTAAACTGTAACTGCGCAAAACGTGCGCTGAGTTTTTCTACAGCTCTAACCTGTCCGGATGCAGAACTCATAAAGCTTCAAATAAATACGGGGTAGAGCGAAAGAGAACGGCTCGTTGATTCCCTCACATATCCACGAGATTTGCTCTCACCTGAGGAAAGTAGGCCTCATAAGTAATGAGGCCGAATGTTCACTAAACACTACAGTAGTAACCTATTGTTGTTTCACAGAACTCCAACAGCATTGTTTAAAGTAGTGCGCACGGCGCTGCCCGCCAAGCCGCCTTATTGCGTAACCTACAACCCTGGTTTACCAGCTAAACGATTCGCGCATGTCCTGCACCGAGATATGCACGAATGAACACCACAGGTACATCAACACGGTCTGTTAGTGAGGGGGGGGGGGGGAAGGGAACTAGCCCGGATCATCATGAAACCCTGGCATATCTGTATGTACTTGGAGGTATGTCAGTATCGGCCCATCCAGCAGGAATAACCCGAACCGGCTAGGCTGATTTACGCTGCCCTACTCATCTCAAGGTCACGTCTTTGCTTCGAGACATAGATGCGGACGTCCCGTGGATGCGGCAGCCTAGTAGCTCTTCCATCCACACTGCATGTTTGGGAATGCCAGGGAGTCCTGACTTCCTTGGCATTCCGGAATGTGAAGCTCGGGTACTACGGCAGTTTCGCGCATGTAAGCCAGCTTCCAAAGAACAATTACTTTGAAGTCGGGCATCCAGTGAATTTCCCCGTCCAGTGAATTTTCGCGTCCACTACTCGCAATTCACTTGGCAGGAAATTTACCAGCGTGTACTGCAAATCATGCCGTACACTGCAATTCAGCATCTCAACCAATGTAAAATAATGGCGCGAAATGACCTGCAGCCTGCCTCACGCGGCGCAGCTGACGTTGTTTCTTCCATACTTTTAGTCGACATCCGAGCGAATACACGCCACTGCAGTGAGGACAACTACGCGCTATATATGCCATGCATAGCTCTGCGAAGCTCAGAATGATGGCTGGTGATGTTCAGCGGCAGTGGCTTGTCATGAATCGGGATAGCGTTTTATGGAAGGAGAGAAAGAACATAACTATTCGCTGGCTTCCTAAACAGTACTATAAACGTGTCGGAACGAAAGTGGGGACTGTCTGGTAGCCTATGTGCGCATTAGTAGCTTAAACAAGTGCTGTTGATCGTTCTCAATTTAGTGCGCGTCGAAAAAAAAAAGTCCGAACGTATCGCGAAGCTCAAACCGAGGGGTGATGGCGTTCACGCTACACTGGCGGAGTAGAGTCTGCTTTCTACATCGTAACATCATTGGTTAAAAACGCACGTGCAAACTCCTATATCTAGCACTGCGTGGCTCGCGACGAAGTGTGGCTACTTGCACTTCGGGACGGAGCACCGCAGTCAGATCAGCATCGTTCAAGACGATAAAACGTTCCCTCTTAGTTGGTAGGTTATACATCCTGAGAAGGACGACGAGAGAACAGATGCCAACAATTCACTCCATCTTTGCCGTAGATGCGTTATGGGCGAAGCCCGCACGACGCCGTACGCATACGTATTGAGCTAAGCAGGTCTTACACGTATCACATGAAGTCTAGAAAGAAGGGGAGCGCGAGTTGACATCAAAGAGAGGTTGTGAATGTGAGTCGGGTGGTGTTCAAAAAGTGAGTTTTACGAGTGGTGGGGTTTCACTGGTGATAGTAACTAGAATCCGCTCATGTGGACATACATAAGCATACAGATGTCGTTTTTCAAGTTCAACTTCGCGTATCCACCTGCTCCTGTCTTATCAAATGAGCAGCTCTCAGCTACTCTCGTTAGTGACGCCCCCCTAGTCTAAACTTTCAATCCTTCTCAAAACCCCTTCCTTTGCTAAAGCGCCCCCGAAATTACCCTTTTCTCTTGATGATGATTATTCTCATCTCTCAGCCCAAGTGTTTCCCAGCCGCTAGAGTATGCCCTGCTCGCTGGAACTAGTTCTCGCACTCCTGTGTACTGCTCAGGATTGTTTTACTGGACGGCATTCACCGATTTCCTCGTATTGCTACTTAATATTGTTCAGTACTCTTCAAAAAGCTGATCGATTTTTCGGGATGTTCGGAGAGCGAACTAATACGCCTAAAACTGACATTGTCTGTCCTATTACACCCGTTCTCTTCCGAGGATACAAGCCTAGTGGCAACCGTATCTTCGGCTCTATCCGACTCCCCAGCTCTTCCATTATTTCTCCTAGAAACAGGGGCTACCTCACCGGCTGGGCACTGTGGTAGCTCTCTCAGTGCGTAGAAGAACTTGTCCAGCACGCCCTTCCGTCCTAGAATGAGCTACTTATTGTACCGTACCGCCAACCCGGCAGTTATACGGTCGTTATAATCTGCCCCGGCGTGCGTTGGATGCCTATGCCCGAATGGAACAGAGTCGGGCGTCACAACGATCTTCTTCATCTTGAACGATGCAGCCGCTGTCTATTGTCTGCTTCCTTCCCCATACGCAAACACATCCCGATAGGCAATCACACACAAGGGGAAGCCCACCGCCCCGCTCAAGATTGCAAAGAAGCGCAGCATCTCCGCTTTCAATGTCTCGTGGAAGCCTTTGTGCGGCACTCGCCGAGGGCAGTTCTTTCCGGTCAGTAAAGACTGACCCCCAGTCTTGGGTATGAACGGATTCCTGCTAGATATGTTCCTTCAACCAACGTAGGCAGCAAACTGACATACCCACGCGTGTAGCTGCGTACGCTTTCGCGAAACCAGCACCCAGTCCCCTCTTGGTTCGCATATTTCCATCGTCATGCTACACGAACTGCAGTAGCGGGCGATTCCGCGCTCTCGGTGTACTGTGTGGCCTTCGTCCTCCCTTTTGTTCAAAATCAAGTTCCAATAGGTCTCCATCGGGCCCTTTCCGAAGGTGTTCTTTCTGTGGAATGTGCTCGCAGTGAACGATGACGGCTTGTCAGCAAGAGAAGGATTCCATTTGGGCGTCAACTACAAGGGGTTGACGCTTCGGCGCAGAATGACGCTGCTGTCCGCTAAAATCTCAAAGAAAGTGTAGCCGAGGTGCTGAGAGTCCCGTCCTCGCTCCCAGAAGTAGGGATATCCACCCCCGCAGGTCTAATCCCCATATGGTAGAGTCTTCCGCACGTGCGTCTCAGGTCAGATTCGCTTTCAGGTATCCGGACCGAGGTCCCTACCCTCGAGCTCGCTAGACTGCCGATAACTACCCATGATGAACTGAAGCCAATGCATGGCTACGACGTCAGTGATCGTGATGTATATGCGCGCTGGGTAGTTAAGCGTTATGTGGGTTGAAAGCAGTGAGGGCATGAGATGCGTGTCGCGCGCCATTCCCAGCCGCATGGTGTCTTCCCTGTCGGCTGCCGGGCAGATTTGTGTGAGTATACTATACGTGTTATGGCTGCTATCGAACATCGGTACGTTTTTGGTATGTCCAGCCAGTAACTGGTTCGGAATCTTGTCGCCGAACATTTGTTGGGCACCTTCAGGTTGGCCCATACCCTCCTCCGCGTCGTTTGTATTCTTGGACTTCTCCTTCCCATCCTTCTCCGCGGTGGCCTTCTGCATGATCGCTCGTTCACACTGTCCCACCGTCCTCTTATCTCCGGTGGACTTTCCCAATTGCACAACGTCCACAGATCGAGGGGTTGACAGTGATAACGGGGCAGCAGTCCTTTTCCAGAAAAGCGCTTTTGTGGCAGCCAGCGCTACTAAGGTCATCGGCAGGGAGAATGCGCGAACGGATGCATTCGCGCTCAAAACAGGAGCACATCGAGTAGAGCTGAGTAGAAAAAGCGCAGCAGCTCCCGTAGCCTGCCAAGCTGGGGCGCTGTTACTTCAGAGCTCCGGATCAAAGTGCTCAGCTACCTTGTTGGCGAACGTTCTGGCGCGGGCCTGGTCGGCCTTGTCCAGATCTTTGCGGGAGTCACTATCTGTCGTCGAGAAGAAGTGTATCTGGTTGAGGTAAGGCTCTTCGACTGGATTTCTGAGGAATTTAGATTGCGTAATCTCAGTGTCCACAAAATTCGTCGCAGCTTAGGCCCTTGCCCTTTCCGTACTTGTCGAACAAGTCGAAATTCGTTTTTGAAAAGCTGGTAGATGCACTCGGAAAAAGCCCAGGAGTCAAACTATCCTTTGTGGTCCATGGTCCAGGGTATGGATAGAAAGCGACACGGAAGTCATGATCGGAGCAACGAATGGACAGATCGCTGCCCACAGACGCATCTAATCGAGATGCGTGATGCCGAGCTTCTTAGAGGTTAAAATGTCGAACTTCGGATCGTTCAGCAGCCTCACGAGGCGTGAGTGTCGGAGGACGGTCTTCTATACGTGCCCATAACGGTGGTACGCAGTTGGGCCCGTCGCTGTCAGCAGAATGGGCTTTGTTATTACTTGCCGAGCTCCCTTCATAACCAACCATATCAGGGCGCTATTGTTCTCAGTGCCTGAGGCCTGCTTGTAGTAGACGACACTCATCACGTAGTGGAAGAAGGGCTTTTCGATGCGGTTTAGTCCTGCGGAAGTATTCTGCTGGGTCGTGTTGCACGTGATTTGTGTATCCGTCACATCCTGTCTACCCTTACAGCGGATAAGGCGCAGGCGGAGGCGCTTGGGAACCAACATCGTGCCGCCGATTTCTTCTTTTTGGCTAAGGGCGGCTTGGCGGCAATGAGAAACGTACACCACAGCACCCTTGCCGCCTCCGCACAGCGCTATGCCGCCCTTGACGGTCCTATTAGAGATGGATTGTAGCGAGAGACTCTTGCGGCGTCACACTGTCACTAACACTGCTTAAAGGTGGAACTAGTAGCCGCGTTCAACTATATTGGCCTCGAGTCCGTCAGTGATGGTGTTAGTGCCTTCATGATAATCGAGCTGTGGATTTGTGGTCCGCGCAATAAACACGTAGACCTCGGTGATATTATAGTCGGTTCACGAGAAAGTCCGACAGAACACCGGCTGTCCTACTACCTTGAGGCTTACTATGTCGGAACTCTCACAGACGAAAATCTCCGCCGGTGGAGAGCGGTCGAGCAACGGGTATGCATACCAAGTGGCGCCCAGGCGTAGGCGTTTCTGGAGTGGCGATTGTTATTTGGCAGTTTGTACGCCAGATTCGCCCTGCAACTGCTCTCTTACATACATCTGCCGCAGTTCCGGCTCCAAGTATGTCCCCTGGTGCTGCTTCGCAGCCGATCTCAGCGAGTCGCGAATGGAGCTCGCGGTAGGAAGTTTTTCGGTCATTTCGGAAGTATGGGTGTTGTGAGAAAGGGCAGAGGATGGGAACGGAGGAGGAGTGAACTCGTAATAGAAAGGTTGGGAAAACGACTGAGAGTGTGTGTGCGGGTGAGCAGGCATGGGTAGTGGTAGAGATTATAAACACGGAGAGGAGAGAGTCGTACCATCAGAGGGTCAGCGACACACGTGGCACCGGATGTTGAACTGGCGCGTTGGTAGGCAAATGGCGTGGGGCGCAGAATGACGGAATTATCGGCGGCTTCAATAGGAGAGTTAAGCGTTGGAGAACATTCGAATTTCAGGGTTGAAGAGAGTATCGTTATGGACAGCGGTAGCAATCTACTCATTTGCAAAGACATGAGCAGATGGAATTACGAAATTGAACCCAAAAAGAAATACCTATCTGCTTACGTATTTCTACAAATGTAGATCGTTACTCTTACCGTTAGTGACACTCTTCGGGCCTAAATGTTGGTTACTTTTGAAACCATATCCCACCCCTACAGCGGTCCCGTTATCGCGTGCTTTCATGTGCCACGATCCTCGCGGCCACGTCAAAGCCTTTCCCTCCCACTACGCTAGTGCTGCTTACCCGCGGTGACTGGTCCCCGCAGTCGTATTTACAGCCTAGTATTTTTTACTGCATGGTATTTGGTAAATTCGCGACACGTACTTCGCATGTGAACGATTCCCCGTAGTCTGTTCACAGCTCCTCGATCTTCAGAGTCTCAGTTGGTGCACAGATAGTACCACGCTACGGTAAACGTAAAGACTTTTGTGACGATCCCGCCGAATCCTCGTAAAACCTCCTCTTTGCGTCTCCTCCTCTCAAAGTACCGCTCTCTCGCTTTATCTCATCTCAAGACAAGTATAGGCCATCATTTGCAAACCCAGCCACGGAGCAATGGTGCCACTACGATGACGAACTCATGCCTCGGACCATCGCGGGAATCCGCGGGACTCGCTAAGAGAACGGCTGCCCGTTTGAACTGTTCTTTGTTTACCTCCCAAAGTGGACGTCATTAGATCTTCGTCTTTTTGTTGTGTGCGCTGGCGAAATTTTGCGTACAGTAGCGTCCGATATAGTTAGAGGACCGTCTCTCCTTCTGGGAAAATCCGATGCGCATCTACCCCTGGTCCCACATTTTTGGGCTCCACTATTGTCGGGGCGCACCACCAGACAGCCCGAAATCTCTTCGGCCACCCTTCATGTTACGGCTCTCATATATCGGGGAGGGCATGGCACCTCGGCGGCCAGCCGTCCGCAGACGCCTGCTAGTAGCTCAGAGAAAGAAGGGTCTCCCAGGCGTAGTTTGCAATAAATAGTATTCAATGGTTCGGGAGAAATCGATATCGGGGACACCCCGCCGGAGCGTTGGATGGTTCCTTCTTCCTGCCCGCACGAAAATATCCGTTTCGTATCGTCCACGCACCTAAGGACGGGCTCTACAATTCACCGAGAGCTACCGTTGTCTCGTGTGGTGCTCAGAACCTGTTCGCAAAACGACTAAACTAAGCTTTGTCGACGTTGTCTGACGCAGAGGTCATTGTTGTCGCACCCTGCGAAACGGTCATATTTCGGAAAAGCCTAGGCGTGTTTTTGATATGGGGCAGATAACACCGAAGGGGTCCACGACGAAGTCTTCTGGGCTGAAGTACTGTCATACTAGCTCGTCCATGTGCGTGATGCTGTTGTGCGCATGTTGAAGTATCTTCCAGCGAATCCCTCCATCGGTCCTATTTAACACCTCTACGGGCTCCAGCCACTTCGATATACCCATACAGGTCATCCATGCTGCGTGGGAGGACTGCGTATACCTGATCATCTGGTAGCAGACACGGGCAAACTGCATCGCACGGGGTACATTCCTCCGATGGATGTGAAGGGCTCATTGCGTTACGCCGGCTTGGGCACGACCGTTTGTGCCCGGGTTTTACCTGTGATGACCCGGACTTCAGACACATACCAACGGATCGTCCTCCACGTTAAAAATGAGGTGGCTCAACCAACTCCTCTTTGACAAACTGGCCCTGACACCCCCCCCCCCCGTCATATACTTCTCAGCTGTGGGGCTTCAGGGAAGAGAGCTACATGCTGAACTGGGGAGCACTGCCAAAAAGGATTCCCTGGCTATTTTGGGCGAGCGATGCGTCGAATTTAGGGGCGCAGTCGTCCGCATCCTTGCCCGTTATAACGTCGTAGGCGGAATTGTCCATATCCCGCTCGCTTCTGTTGTTGGGCGGCGGGTCTGTCAACAGATGCTGGAAGTAACCATCCACGCACTCACCAGAATCATAAGCATAATGGGTGACGACCGTATGGAAACTTCAACTGTGAACAAGGTAGTCGGACTACATCTCGCCGAGCATCTGTACGGGAAGGTCGATAGAAGGATCGTCCTCGCGGAGAGACTACCGGAACACCTCCTCCATCAATGCCGACAGGATAGTGCAGTTGATTGGTTGCAATGATTCACAAAGGAATTCTCCCAGCCACGACGTGAAGGCTTTGAGAGTGGGCTGGAATCCCCACTTGCTTGCCCCGTACGCCGAGGTGCGCCAATGTCCTCCCTCTTTTCACCGCTACCCTGGAGTTCCAGATCCAACTTATGTAACAGCTAGGAAAGCGAAAAATGAGGAGGCGGTTCGGACAGTCTCCCACTTGGCGCAGGCATCGACTACGTCACCCGCTGGCGACCACGCGGCCTGGTGTCTTCCAGACTAGCATCTGATGGCTCCGAGTGTAACTGGATAGCCTCTACAATGGCATCGATATCTTCGGGCGCCTCGCGTTGAAGCTCCAAGGTGCTATGAGTGTCCGCGGTCGAAAGGGTAAAGTCCCTTGGCAATTCGTCATCGCGCACCTGAAACCGGTCCGGATACGGCCAGTCCCCGCGATAATTCATGTCATACAACGTTTCGTTTGCGATAATGGCTTGCCAGAAGGACATGAACAAACTTGCAACTGCCCACATTGTACTGGGCATCTACCCAGCTCTATCCCATACCACCGCATCGCTTGTACTCTTCTGCGGGCTTACCAAGCCGTCCCCTTCGAGCGTAATTCGCTCTCAATTGAAGGCGAGGGCATCAGCGCGTGACTTCGAAGCCACAGAGTACTACACGCGCGGAAGTAACAGAAGTCGGGGTCCGACTAGTGCCTGGAAAGTCGAAAACCCAGCTAGCTTCCCCGACATCGTCCGCGGCCAAGCTAGCAGCTGTACAGTAGACGCAAGACGATTTCCGCTTTGAATGGTTTTCTTCAAAGCGTAGGCATGTTTTCTGCCGCGCTATGGGTGGGACAATTCGATCGCGTGGGAGAACATGACGACGCCAAAGATTCTAGGGCGGTGAAAGGAAGACATTCCGGGCAGAAATACAACCCCAATTATTGCTGACACTAGAACGATGGGATTGCTGCTAGCATTAACGGACACCAAACAGCTCTTTCAGCTCAGAGATAAATCTGTGATCTCCCTCGTCCTTCTATTCTTTTGCGTGAGCAACATGATTGATAGCCCCTCCCTCACTATCTACCACATCTACTCCGGGCCCAGCGCGCGGCAGGCCGGACTTTCGTTCTCGATTAGAATGCAGAAGTCGCCGCAAAGCTTGGGCTGCTTGCTTTCCGCAGGGGCAACTGCCCTTATCGCCATTGAGGCCTCGTCATGTGCTGCGGTAGCGCGTTGCAGGAAAGCCGGCACGTTGAACTTCGTAAGGTCAAACTCCGCATTCACCTCCGATAGGACGAAAAGGGCAATGAAGGCAAGCGAGCTCACGCCCGCCGTCTCGACTCGACCGAGCTCAGTCAGCTGCAGGCGTACAAGGCGGTGGAAAACGTGAGAGAGAAAGAAGATCGGGAATGCTGGAGATGCGTCGAGAAGGGAGCAGAACCTCGGAGGCGAAGTAGACGAAAAGAAGTGGATGGAAGTACAGGGAGGAGAGAGGACGACAGGGTAAACAAAGCAGGGAAGAGGTCGGCAAGATGTTGGTATGAGGTGGGTCTGAGATTCTGTGCTGTGGGAGTAGGTCTGTGGCGTTTGTATCACGGACACGGAGGATAGCGAGCGCGATCACGACGCATTCACGACCGGTCACAATTCTAGTGTTGAAGCGCGGTCACAACCCGTTGCGCCTCTTTCACGCAGCTTGGAAATTTCAGTGGAGTTCTCAGGGTGGGGGTGGGTGTCACTACTGATATGGGTCCGGATTTACTCATATTCAAACACATGTGGAGATGGATATAAAAGTATAGCGCAAATAAACAACATCCATCTGCATATACATGATTATATGCGAAGACCACAGCATTTCTTGCTAGCGCTTCTCCCCAAGTCTGAAGTTTCGTCACTCTCTGAATTGCCCATTTGCACGTCCTCAGCCCCTCTTTCTAGCCACGACTTTCGACGATCATAATGCTTCAAACGTGCGCAGTCACTGTCAGCCTGTCAGTGACTTTGCAACGGCCGTCCTGATAGTACCAGTCGGGGCCTGAGCTGGGGAGCTGATAATAGGCGCGACTTAATTTCCGAACTGCTGCTTGTCACCAAACTTCTGTTACCCCTATCGTGCCTATGGAGCAGCTCCGCGCAAATGGCTCCGCCGCCCGGAAGGAAGCAGACGGGTGCTACTATGCGCCGAACTTGCAAGCTCGCTTGCGAGCAGCGGGGTGAGGGAGAGGATACCCCAGTTGCGGCTGCCGCGGTGACTGCACCCAACCACCATATTAGTGCTGCTTAGCGGCACCAGGCAGGCTGCTAAACGCGGGTCGTGAGACCCCAGACAACGCCAGCGGCGTCTCGATCGCATCCAGAATGTAAAGCGCCGAAGGTGCCCCGGTTCTGGCGATCCATGGTCTTACTGCGACATAGGCAGTTTCACCAGTGCGAGCTGGCAACCAAGTGGCCCGAATACGCTCTTCTACTGCTTTCAATGGATGCTCGACCACAGTCACCTTCACCGTCCGGCCGGGAGTTGTGTCTGCGTTGTGGGTGAGCACACGCGCCATTACCGCCTCTGTGCGGTCGCAAATCCTCCGAAAAGCAGCCCATACTCCTCGTGCGACCCTACGTCTTCTCGATACATATGGGCTGAGACTCTGTCGCTCTCCGGCACCACTAATACCTTCTTGGAAACGGGCGACGACCTCAGCTGTAGCTGGCCAAGATTGATTCTCGCGTTAACAGATCGAAGGGCTACAGATAATGCTTGGTGGGGACAAGAACAAATTCAGAGCAGAAGAGATTGCCCATCTAAGTCCAATGCTCACAGACTACAAAGGGAAGATCCGAAAAGCCCACCACCGGCATCTGGAAGTTCGTCTGACTACTGACCCGATGCTTTCCGAGTTTGTGCGTCTATAAATCGGATCCGAGGATGTCAGAGAGGAGGATGGGGGCCATTACGTAGGTAGTCGGATTAATTGGGACGCCCATCACGGTCCACCGCGGGCCGTAAGTGTGCATAGTCGAAGTCGTCCGCGTATAACACAAGAGGGTGCATATTACATTGGTTTCGTCAAGATTATTGAGAGCGGCTTTTGTAACTATGCAACCGGGAAACTGCTAAGCTCGACCTGATAATGTCTGTTCCAGCCCAGACCTGGACAGGTCGTAGTAAGCCCTGCGTGAGGAGAGAATTTTCCATGGACAGCATGGAGGACATCAAGCCGACTCCACCGGTAGTTCTTGTCGGTTTTGGGGAGTACTATACGCATTTCTGATATGATAAGGCGAAGTCTGTTGTTCAAATAAGGCATATAGAGATTGGGATCGGGAACTGGTAATCCTTCGTTCCGGACGCCAAATCTCTCCCCGTCTGCGACGAAGCTGTGTCCACACACTACACTCCACGGGCAAGAACGAGGCAGACTTGTCGTGACGTGGTGACCGTGTGAAAGGACGGCGCTTCACACGAGCTATTCCAGCGCGTTCGTTATGCACTATTGGTGTCGAGAAAAATCATGTTTGTATCGGGCAGCGACCGATTGGAACACTACTCGTGGGTACTTGAAGCGCAGGTAGGGACGATATGTTGAAGCGGGAATGAAGGGACTCCGGATTTCTCACGAGGGCAACTCAAGAATGTCCATGATCAATGGGGCGGACGGTTCCAGTAGAGCTGGAAGTGGGCGGAGTTTTGTGAAGAACCTGTTTATGTAGAAGCGATTGTAAAGCGGATGGAGAAGAGGTGTGAAAGGGGGGACGTGGGAAGTGGACTGCACTGCTTGATCTGTCCCAGTAATAGGAGGGGCCTCGCACATGCCTAAGCAGGGAAAAGCTGGAGCCTGTTTACGTTGTCGCTGGATCTCTGGGAGCAGAATGGAATTTGAAGCCCGATTTCTATTTTCATCTATAGACCATCTTCGACAGACGCATTCACGCATGTCGTCAACAGCGCCATGTGGTGCAGTATAGTTTGTATCAAGAAAAATGTACATACCTATTACGTTACGGCGTGTCCGGGTTA